>VNJN01007875.1:0-10720 GCA_008042485.1 Drosophila mayri
TAAGAAGTCCATTCCCAGCAGTATTTCTCCTGCCACCTGTTTCAGTATCATGAATGTTATTTTTACTTTCTTGATCCCGAAGCTTATATCCGCAGTGAAGGTTCCGATGGTGTCTTGAATCGTGCCGTTCGCTAGCGTTATTCCTGACCGTGTTCCGCTCCATTCCCCCATCTTTCGAAGATTCCTCTATTGGTTTAGACTTATTGTGCTTTGTGATGCGCCGGTGTCTATTACGCCGTTTGTTTCTCGGTTCCCTATTCCAACTAGTGCCACAATCTGAAATCCATCGTAATACAACCGTTTTCCTGCCGCTGGGCTTCGTTGTGTCGCCTGAGCTGCCAGCTTTATCTGCTCAGGCCTGCCGCGTTTCCGCTCCTGCTCTGCAGCATTCTGTTGTGCGTATTCCGTTTCGTCCGCATACCCAGCAGAATAGTTCCGGTGGGTTTCCGCATGTTCGTGTTGTATGTCCTGTCCCCCCGAATCCCGTACATATCTCTGGTCTCAGTTGTTGTCCTGGTTGGTCTGATCGAGTTGGCCTTTCCGCCGCTTCTATCTCTTCTACTTTCGCGGCCAGTTTGAGAAACTGTGTCAACGTCTGGAATCCTGATCTTCGCGTTTATAATTTGATCTTAGTCCTGCAGTTTGAAAATATACGATCGAATTTTTCTTCCTCGGATAGCTTGGTGAATCGCATTATTTTCCTTAATCCCATTGCGTATTCCCTTACTGGTTAATTCTCGCGCTGTCTTAATTGCGCTATTTGTGTCTCCACTTTTTCCTCATATCTTGGTGGTAGGAAAAATTCCAAGATTTCCGTGGTTAACTGTTTCCAAGTTTTTATCTTGGCTGGTGTGGTGTTCCACCAATCGATCGCTGCTCCCTCCAAGATTAAGTATAATAGTTGGTGTCCACGAGATTCGCTGATTCGGGTCCTGCTGCTCCTGAGTTCGGGGTCGTCCGGGCTTCGTCTCGGCTCTGGTGATGGGCCGGGGTGGCTCGGTGGTTTTAGAGGCCTTGAAGGTCTACTAGTATGAGGACAGTTTTTGAGGCCTTCGCGGTCTACTAGTTAGGCGAACAGGTCCAGGGGTCGTCAGGGTCTGTGAACTGAGAGAGTAGTTTGAGAGGCCGTTGAGGTCGGCTAATTAGGAGGACAGTGTGGAGACACTTAAGGTCTACAATGTATCAGAAAGGTTGAGAGGCCTTTAAGGTCTACAATATATGAGAGATGTTTGAGAGGCCTTTGAGGTCCACAATATATGAGAAAGTTTGAGACCTTTAAGGTCTACTATGTATGAGAAGGTTTCAGAGACCTTTAAGGTCTACTATGTATGAGAAGGTTTTAGAGGCCTTTAAGGTCTACTATTAATGAGAAGGTTTCAGAGGCCTTTAAGGTCTACTATGCATGAGAAAGTTTAAAAGGCCTTTAAGGTCTAATATTTATGAGAAGGTTTCAGAGGCCTTTAGGGTCTACTATGTATGAGAAGGGTTTCCCTGATCAGTCGGTTCTCCGACTCAGGTTTAGTAACTAGGTTACCTTTGCCTATTTTAAGTCCCTTTTCTCCGCTTACCCGGTGATCCTCCTGGTCCTAGGTAGTTGTTGCTCGCTTTGGCTGCTCGCACTGATTGCCTTCTTCAAGGGATCTGGCTCGCCTTATATAGCGGCCCTTGCCCGTCGGGTGTTGCTTCCTTATTTAGCATTATCGATCCTCTTTGGTGTGGCCGTCCCCGGAGTTCGGTGTGACCCTTCTTAGGCGCGCCAGCGCGTTTGATTCGAATTTGAAAAGACTGTTCTCATCATATGTATATTCTTATATATTATTATTACATATTTTTTAATTTTATTATTTACGGCGCGAATGGGCGTCACACACTGAAATAACATGAGAGAGCCTTTTTTGAACCAGTGAGCTTATATGTATTATACAGCCTAGATTTTACTTTTTTTTTTTGTTTTGATCAATCAAATATTAGAGTGTTTAGCCTCTGATAGTCGGCCTTTTGAAAGCAGCGGACACCGTTAAAGCTACTACCTGAGATCATTGCTAAAACTGTCCTAGTGTCAATAGTCACATCGAAAGTAGGATGATAAGGATCTTCAGGTTGCGTCATAGGAGGAACTCTAATTAGATTTACACCTACATGATATAGATAAATCAAGCAAGCCATTTATGAGGTCATGCTGTGCAGCAGTGGGAAGGACGTTAGACACACCATCAGAAGACCAGTGAGCTCAAGGTATGTTGAAGTAACCCAAAGCCACTAATTGGTCCCTATCAGAAAACCTGTTGGAAACTGCCTGAATTGCCGAATGATGCCTGCCTGAATTGCCGATTTCCAATAAATTGGCTTCTCCGAAGATGGTGAGATGTAGGAGCAGGTTACATTAATACAACTACCTGTAAATTATAGTTTTACGCAAATAAAATGAAATAAATCTAATCTATAAATTGTGGAAGAATTTCGGATTAGAGGAAATTGGCTTCAACCAGGTTTCAGTAAATACAATTAACTGGGATGCGAGGGAAACGCTATCCAAATACAATCTAGAGAGCATACTGCGGAAGCCCCTAGTATTCTGATAGAAAAGTAGACGGAAATAGGTTAGTTTTTTTGGGACAGAAGGTGTAGCTGTGGGCACTAAGGATTGCGACGGCCTGGGCAGTTGTACTCCCGCAGGCCGAATTCTCTTCTTTCAAGCCCCGTACTCCTTGACAATCACGTACTCTGGCCAGAAGTCACCGGAGCAAATAATGTCAAAGAGTTAGGATGAGACATTTAACTTGAATGATAAAATGTCTCTGGCATATGAAAATTTGAATTTTTCCAACTTGATATTGCTAGCTTGATTTTTGCCTTGTATAAAGCCTAGAACATCTTCAGGGATTAGGGGCAAACAAATTTTGTTTTGGAAGGTGGGACTGATTTAAGGGTCTTACGTATCGAATTGTTACCAACTACGGCCGGGATTCCGGCCATTGTTGGACCCTGGGTACGTTTTTCTTCGGGGATTTGCGGAGCCAAAGAATTGGGCTCCGCATCGGACACAACGGACAACGCGGAAATTGCTGGCTAAGCGGCTACCGATGCCCCAACGACCGATTTGGGTGTCGAATCTTTGATCGTTCCTGATCTCAGAACTATTGGAACGGGGACCAGGAGCTGTGGCGACGGATAGTGGCAGGAAATTGGTTGCTGTGTCTCACACAGTTGCAGCCGACTAGCAGCGGATTTTTTGCATTTCAGCGACTCATTTTATAGCTTCATACTATTAAAGTGAGCGTCTAGCGCGGAGAACAGGTCATTCGCCTTGCGAAAAGTGGCCATTGTCTCAGAAAATCCGCTCCTGGTCTGACGCATGAAGGAGGATATCTCCAACTCAACCGCTCGACAGGCCACACAGCAATAACGCAGGCCCTTTTTGCTGGACACTGCGTCAGCTATTCGACCTGTGATCTCGATGCATTTAGCATGCACTACTGCCTCGCAAAGTCAACAACGGATACTAGACTGGTCTGCCGAAACATTCTTTTGGCAGTTCTTTACATTACAGGCAATTTTCTGGGACATTTTCACAACCCTAGAACCGCTGAACACACTATAAGTACCAAAAAAATACTCAAGAGAGGGAAAAAGAACAGAAGAGCGCAAGAGTTAGGAATTTAAGCAGCAGAAGTCACAAGGGCGATGAAAGCTATGAACTGCTTAGATGCAGCAAACAACAAACAACTCTCAAGCGGTGGAGTGAAAAAATAAAAACGGGAATGAGAACAAAGAGGAAAAGTGAGATAAGATAAGAAACCCGTCTTAGCACAAACTAAAATGTTATTAATAAGGCAAATTTAAACTGGGATCCACACCATCGTCTACCGCTTACATGGATAGACTGCGGCTTTTAGGCCTGCTTTCGTTGAAGGACCATTGGACTTGCCATGGCGTGATGTTCATGCATAAACTCAAACACGGTCATATTTATTCCAGTTACCTTCTCCTCGTAAGGCTCTCGGTCCCTAATAAGCCTTCCCGTCATTTTCGTCTCATTGCCCTGGATATTTGTAGGTCTAATTTCGAGATGCATGGGTCTTTTCGTGTTTTATGTTCTTTGTACAATGAATATTATTACTTGCTACATGTTAAGATATCCTTAGATTTTAATGCAAACTCTTTACTACGAAACCTATCCTTACCTCTGCCTACCTGAAGTGAGTAGGATCACATCCATAAAAAACACTCCCTTCTTCGGTCAGAGTTAAAGGCTTTTTTTTTAATAAATATTTTTTTGAGAAAGTAGGCAAGCTGCCTGACTGGCTGAGCGGCCTATCCAGCCGCTTATATATTACTGTGTCAGCAATTTAAAGCGACAGTTACGAGCTTCCTAATTATAAATTAGACAATGCGCCGGGAGGGCAGCTCCCGAATAGTCAAACGTCTCAGCCGTCTAGATGAGCGTGTACTTGTTATCCGTCTAGCCAGGGGGTTAGGTGTCTGATTAGCCTAAGCCGATGATTGGCAGCCAGAGAGTTTATCACATCACCAACTGCTGGTACTCCAAGTTCCTTTCTAACGTCAACTTTTCTAATATACCATTCCGCTTTGGCGATACGTCTCAAAAATTTTGCCTGAAACGCCTGAACCTTCCGCAAGTGCGACCTGGCTGCTGTCCCATTAATAGCCACCCCATAGCGCCATATTGGGGCTAGGAGGGATTGATACAGTCAAGTCTTACAACGCAGACTTAGCTTAGACTTTAGACCTGTTAACCAACTAATACGACTGGCCGTACCTTGCAGCATCGCCCAAAATCTGTTTGACATCCGAGGCAAATGTCAGCCTCTTATCAAGAACTAATCCCAGATAGGTGTGTTCCAGTTGCTGCGGCAGAAGTTGCCCATGCAGGAAGACTCCTGGGCACTCTCCTCTGTGAAAATGTGACCACCGCACACTTATCAGTGTTGATGGCCACATTCCATCTACAAGCCAAGTTCTCGAACCTCTTCAAAAGAATTTGAAGTTTGTCAGTGGCGCTGTAAACGCAGCTAGATCTAGCCAACACCGCAGTGTCATCCGCATACGTGGCAACACAAGTGCAATGAAAGCTCAGATGCAGCGGGGCATCATGAGCGGACAAATTATAAAGCGTTGGGCCAAGCACGCTTCCTTGCGGCACGCCAGCTAGAATCCTCTTGGTGGACGACACAACCCCATCCTGGACAACCTGAAAGGTCCTATTTAAGAGGAAGCTCTTGATAACCTCAAAGAGCTGAGCAGGGAGGAGCCCTTTGATCTTGGATAAAAGCCCCTGGTGCCAGACCCGGTCGAAGGCCTGCTGAATATCCAGAAAGACCGCCACCACAAACTGCCTGTTTTGGAACCCCTCAACAATGAAGTCCACCACCCGATTGAGCTGCTTCGGGGTACCATGACCTATCCTACATCCAAACTAATGCCTTGGTACCGCCGGTATCCTCTGCATACTGTCAAGGATTCATCGCTCAATAATCTTCGAAAACGTTTGCTCAAGACTAATAGGCCTGTAACTAGACACGTCATGGGAGGGCTTTCCTTTTTTGTGTATCATCACCACACTGGCATTCTTCCAGGAGGACGGAAAGTGACCAATTCTGAGCGCTGCATTAAGCACAAAGACCAAGAGAAGTGCTTTCTCGGGAGGGAGTTTAGCAACTCTATTAGAAATGCCATCTGCACCTGACGACTTCTGGTTTTTCAGCTTCTTGATCCTGTCTCTCACTTCCGGGAGCAGAATAGGAGCAACAGGGGGGACCATTTGATGAGGAACTGCCAACGGGGCATTGACCCGCTCAACCCTCGCCGCAGAGCAGGTAGCGAAAGGAGTGAAACGGTCCTCTAAGCTCTCAGCAATTACCTCAAGACGGTCTTGCGGGGACTTGGCCCAAGTTCCATCCTCTCTTTATACAGGAAACTTCGGATAACCCTTCCTCTTACTCTTACCTACAATCTTCCAAAGAGCATAGTTGGTGTCCGGGGTTGCCTCCTCCAACTCCTTATCCAACCGTTTCTGCCGCAGAAGATTTAACAATCCGATAACAATCTGTTATCCGACCTTCGATAGACCATCAGTACAGCTACATCATGGGACCTTGCATACATCCTCCTGAGCCTCAATGAGAGCCCTAAGCTCCGGGGAAAGTGGAGGGGAGGACCTGAAAGAGAGCCTGCTGATGGGCGCAGCAAGCTCCGCTACAGCAATGACTTTTTGGTCCAAAAGCAAGGCAGCATCATTCACATCATCCGCAGTTTGAATCTCCATTTCCAGGTGAATGGAGTCCTCCAGAAACCTCTTAAACCTGGAGACATCAGATTTAAAAGGAAGCAGCGTCCTTTTAGGCACAGCGACACACGCCGCTAAGTGTAGGCCGATAATGAGCTGAATGTGATCCGAGCTGAGCTCAAAGGAGGTAAGGGTAGTGGGTTTGTATAGCAGTTATTTGCTATTATCTCAATAAATAAAATGATAACAATACATCTATTACAGCTTTTTTGAACACGTTTTGGTAGGCTTTTGACATCTGGTATCCAATAATTTTGTCAGCTCTCATTAATAATTACGGAAACATTCTGATGACAATACTTGACGTGATAATGTTGCATAATTAGGAAAGACAGTCTGTGGTGTTTTGGCAGTATTGTTGGACGGCGAGCACTGAAAGGTAAATAATTAACTGCGTCGATTCTTCCAGCTATGTGTAACAATCCATCATGGTGATAATTTGCAAGTGAAACTCTTCTTCGACAATAGCGCTTTTTCAGTTTTTGCTTAGATTTCTTCTCCAAATACTGCTTCTTGAGGTTATCCATTATTTCGACTGCAGACAGAGAAATTGTGTTTTTTTAACTTTGACATCCAAATTTTCTTGACACGAAAAAGTCTTAAGAAAGAGGAAAATTTTGGTTGGAATGATCCCAGGATTTCAGTAATACGATGTGCTGCATATGGCTTAAATTCGCGGTCTTTTGAATTAGGCCGTTTTTGAATCACTCCAAAATATAATCTGATCAAATTCTAGAGTCAAGTAATCACATATCGACCTTTTTAAACGGGTTCATAGTACGGCTGCTTGTTATTCAAAATCGATACTAATTTTGTGGAGTTCTTGAATTTGCAACTATTTAAACTAAGAGATAAAGGGAAAATCGGTCAGTAACCTTAAAGGTTCATAAACTGCCATTACAATACCCAATAGTTCTATTAGTTACGATGACTTTGTATACCTCTACCGAGATTCGATCAAATTTTGTCTTAAACTGGAATGTGTAATCCTTTGTGTTCCAATACATGCCAAATATTTTATCATGCGTATTTGTCCGTTCTTCAACGTGCTATATACATTGCTTTTGTTCCATTTAAAGTCCGAAACAAAACTTCAGAGTTTAAAATGTCCACCGCCATGTATGTTTACTGTTATAGCGTTTTATTCTTTGTCGAAGCTCATTACCAAATCGTCTTAGTAATGATGGTTTAAGACGGCTAAAACTGCTTCTGGAATTGTGTCCTTAAAGCCCCCTCTGGCCCACTGCGCTTGCCTTGCCGAGCAAAGCGGGCGATAATGATCAAATAATGAACAAAACACGCCGAGCTTCGGAACTCATGGGAGAGGATAAACCCCAAAAGACGTCAATGATGGACGAGGAGGAGACGCTGAGGCTGAGTCTGGCCTCAGAGTCTCAAGAAAAATCGGAGACCGACAAAAAAGGGTCGCCGGTGTCAGGTTCAGACACCACGATCCTGTCGAGACCGGAGGGGAGAGCGAGCAGCACACCCCAATCCGAGCATAATATTGGGGCCCAGACGGGCGCCACTAAAGAACTAAATCAGATGACCCACCAACAGCGACGGGCGAAGGCCAGCAGAGCCTACTTTATTCTCGGCAAGATAGCCAAGAACGAGACCGAGGGTAAGACCGACGCCAACATTCATTTTTCCTAGCACAGGTAATTTCCAAGGTTGAGAAGAAGTGCTAGATATCACCTTACAAATTGAACTAGGCAATTACAGGGTAGAGAACTGGAGAGTATCGACAGAACACTCTTTCTCTGACCATAGATACATTTTCTTTAATATAGCGGTACAAGTGAGCAAGCAGGTACCGAAGAGAAACCCACGCAAAACAAATTAGGGCAAATTCGGGGAAATTGTCCAATCAAAAGTTGGCAATAGGAGGATCAAAGTAGAATCCTCCCCTAAGGCCCTCGACAAGGAAGTAGAGGACCTTAACAACCCAAATATTAATCCTGCGTAGGAGAAAAAGAAACAGACTTGCCTGAGCACTCTGACGAAAAAGCTTCAAAGCCCAACGTATATGAAGTGATTAATAATGATGAAGTACGTAAAGTAGTGACCTTGTATGCAAATAATAACATGTGTTTATTCAAACACGGAAAGAAAATTACAGCAAGATATGATGTTAGCGATTTGTATACTAATGGAACCCTTGACTTAGGTCAATTCTTCCAAAGGCTTGAAAAGCAGGCCGGTATTAACAAGATCAGCCAACTCAAAGTGGCACCGTGGGAAAATATCTTTGAACTCGTTTCAATCTATAATTTTAAAATAATGGGCAATAAGATACTGAAATCATTAAGAGTAGCG
Organism: Drosophila mayri; assembly: GCA_008042485.1. Taxonomy (NCBI): domain Eukaryota; kingdom Metazoa; phylum Arthropoda; class Insecta; order Diptera; family Drosophilidae; genus Drosophila; species Drosophila mayri. Next base: position 8,627 of record VNJN01007875.1, read on the forward strand.
CTACTCAACCCGGTAACCGAAATAAATACGAAAAATGAAAAAGAAGCTATACTGTCTACATTCCATGATGATCCAATACAAAGAGGTCACACTGGCATTACAAAAACCTTGGCCAAGGTCCAGAGACACTACTACTGGAAAAATATGTCCAAAGACATAAAAGAGTACATAAGAAAATGTCCTAAATGCCAAAAGTCTAAAACGACTAAACATACAAAGACCCCACTGTCTATAACAGAAACACCAGAAAAAGCTTTCGACAGGGTAATTGTGGATACAATCGGTCCACTACCGAAATCGGAAAATGGAAATGAATACGCTATTACATTAATATGCGACCTGACAAAGTATTTGGTAGCAATACCAATACCAAATAAAAGTGCAAACACAGTAGCTAAAGCTATTTTTGAAAATTTCATTCTGAAGTACGGTCCAATGAAGACGTTCATTACGGACATGGGAACAGAATATAAAAATTCAATCATTGAAGATCTATGTAAATATTTAAATATTAAAAACATAACTTCAACTGCACACCACCACCAGACTGTAGGTACCGTGGAGCGAAGCCACAGAACATTTAATGAGTACATCCGTTCCTACATCTCAGTAGATAAAACTGATTGGGATACATGGATACAATACTTCGTATTTTGTTCTAACACAACCCCCTCTATGGCACACAATTACTGTCCATATGAGCTAGTTTTTGGTAAAATTTCAAATTTGCCAAAACACTTCAATAGCGTAGATAGAATAGAACCCCTTTATAATGTAGATGACTATGCTAAGGAGAGTAAGTATAGATTAGAAATAGCCTATAAAAGAGCTAGAGTTATGTTAGAAGCAAATAAGAATAGAAATAAACTATTATATGATCATAAAGTAAGGGATATAGATATATCAGTAGGTGACCAAGTTTTATTAAAAAACGAGACAGGTCATAAGTTAGATCCTACATATACAGGTCCGTATAAAGTAACGGAAATAGGAGATAGAGATAATATAGTAATAACAAATAATAAACATAAGAAACAGACAGTTCATAAGGATAGATTAAAACCATTTATTTCATAATTAATTTGGTTCTTTTTATATTCCACGTATGACCATAAATAGAATAAAAACTATATTACAACTATATAAATAACATATGAATAAATAAGTTACTACATAGACAAAAAAAAAAATGAAAATTTTAAATTAAAAAAAAAAATACAAAAAAATTCTTATATAAAATATAGATCAATTTATAAAATAACTTCATTATATTACGTTATTTTTCAAAAGGAGGGAGATGTAGTATGCATATATATATTGAATACCCATCGTACCAAGAGTACTTAACGGGTCCACACTGTAACACTTTGTTGCAGTGTTTACGCAATACAATTGTGGTCATAAACTTCAAGAGGACGAAATATGAATCGCCCACTTATACATTGGCCCACACGCAAAGAATGCAAGTGTCAGCATAATTGCTACACGAGCGGACCAATGTATATATGTGTATATACCTCCGCGCTCAGCCTAAGCGAGCATAGCTATGTATTTAAGAATATTATATACACGTCTCTCCGCTGCCGCTATTGGCAGCGCAGCTATAAGACTTAGACTTATTTAATTCTAAATGTAGATCGATAAGAACAGACAATGATATGAGCTCGGAGCAGCAACTACAGTTGCTCTGAAGGAAAGAAAATCTTAAGACAAATAAATAAAATAAATTGATATATTAAACTCAGACAAAAGGTCTTATGAATGATTTCGGGGAACCAGTCTTGGTTGAATCTCTCTTCGCTACTACTCCGTAACATCGATGGACAAATATCACTACAATACTAAACAATGCCTTCCAAGAGACATTTAAGTTTTCATTCTCAAGAAAGAAATACCCACCATGGTGGACAAAAGAACTCAGCGACCTCAGGAGAAGAGCACGGAAGTCCTTCAACACTAGCTATGGTGTAGTATGCATATATATATTGAATACCCATCGTACCAAGAGTACTTAACGGGTCCACACTGTAACACTTTGTTGCAGTGTTTACGCAATACAATTGTGGTCATAAACTTCAAGAGGACGAAATATGA
>VNJN01007885.1:0-80316 GCA_008042485.1 Drosophila mayri
AGCTATATAGTGGATATCTGGACAGAGAGATGGTGGTTGTGGGGGAAAGCCCGTGAATATGTCGCTTTCTCCTTTTTCTTACCCATTTTCTTTATTTTCCCTCGCGCTTTTCCTATGCCAAAAAAGTTTTTGTTTGTTGCGGAAGATGAATCTGTTTTTGGTTTTCGGTTCTGGCTTCCTTTCGTTGCTTTTTTAGTGTTTATGTTTTCGGTGGACGGGTGTGTGTTTTCGGAGGTTTTTCCTGTTTTTCGTCACCATTGTGTTGTTTCTGTTGTTGCTTACATCCTGTTTTTGGCGCGCTTTGAATATTTTGCGGTGTATGTTTTGTCTTGCAATAATTTAATTGTCGGATTTGGCAGCTTAAAAGCAGGCGGAGAATGTGGGGGCGTGGCAGGTGTGGGTGTGGAGTGGAAGGTTTGTTTGTTTGTTTATTTGTTTGTTTGGCCGTCTGTCCATCCGCCAGTCAGCCCGACACTTTGTGCTTTATTTATGTTGGATTTGGCTTGCTGATGTTTTTTGTGCATTTGTGTTTTGTTTTCTTTTGACAAATTGCTTAAATTAGTTACTTTTTAGTGGTTTTTTGACTGCCCCGGAATTTACATAAATCATTTCAGAGTGTGTTTGTAGTAGAAGATGGGTAGTACCTGATTTTCCAGAAAGAAATAATAAACCATATACGACAAAAATAATTTATGATTATTCAGAACAACAAGCTCCAGTATCTTAGCTTAGTTCAGCATTAATTAATATAATTTAACTCTAAGACGATACTGACAGTTCCTGCTGAACAGTTTCTGTGTCTCGGAGCAATTTCCGATCTCAGCTGGCCGAGTGCTTGAAACTTCATAGCCTGACCCAGACCGATAGCTCTAGGAATCATTCCAACGCTACAGCTCCGACTGGAAACAACACAAAAAGTATTACTGAATATTCATTCCTAACTTTTATCTAGTAAGTGAAATAAGTTCTGAAAATAAATTGAAAATTTTTCGAAAAAGTCTGAAAAAAAGAGGCTCTAAAAATTTCGCGAAATTTTTAACTTGTTCCTCGGACAGAGCTGCTCGCACAGCCTTCCACCGGAAGCCTTCCTGAAAGTACAAAAGGTTGCTAATCGCGTTCGATCTTCCTCTATTCCAGAGAAACATGGGTGATGAGGGTGGAGATGCTGGAACCGCTGCGCCACAAGCAACGACTGCGAGTGGAGCATCTATGATGGCGATTAGTCCTTGGCTGACCGCGGCCGTATTGGCCGCCTATGGGACTAGGGCTCTGTGGGTCAAGTTGCGCCGCATGGGATCAACCGCTCGGATTCGGAAGCAGCTGAAGAGCTGCCAGGAAGATCCTCTGGAGCTACATGAAGATGAAGGCGAACAGGAGGATATCGAGCCAGAGCCTGCAGACGTGTGCGAGGGAACTCTAGCCGTTGAGCAGGACGAGATGCTGAAGCTCTTTGATTCTGACGCTGGACCCATAATCCGATCGATCGACTTGTAGCCCTCGTTAATTGTTCATATCGACGGGTGGAGACTCCACATGAGACACTGAATCACACGAACACATTCGTTGTAATGCTTGCGAGTTCCATAGGGGAAGGAAGCCTGGTAACCATTCAAGAGCAACCGCCGAATGGGGGACCATCAAATTTTTAGTTTAGGACATTCAAATCTACGAATGTTTGGTTTTGTAAATAATTACTGCTACGATGACAAAATATATATACATGTTTAAAGTCTTAGCCTAGTTTGTCCTCTTATATCCTTTAATTTTGACAGACCCGGAAAAGCTCTAGGAAATCAAGGACAGGATGCAGCTTCAGGTGCGCCAAGTAATTGCAGAGCAACCTCCAAATGGGGGATCAAATTGTTAATTAAAACATTCTGAATTCACGAGATTTTGTAAATAATTACTGCCAAATAAATACACGACTCTGTCAATTGGGATGGATGGGATGGGATGGGATGGGATGGGATAGGATGGGATAGGATGGGATAGGATGGGATAGGATGGGATAGGATGGGATAGGATGGGATAGGATGGGATAGGATGGGATAGGATGGGATAGGATGGGATAGGATGGGATAGGATGGGATAGGATGGGATAGGATGGGATAGGATGGGATAGGATGGGATAGGATGGGATAGGATGGGATAGGATGGGATAGGATGGGATAGGATGGGATAGGATGGGATAGGATGGGATAGGATGGGATAGGATGGGATAGGATGGGATAGGATGGGATAGGATGGGATAGGATGGGATAGGATGGGATAGGATGGGATAGGATGGGATAGGATGGGATAGGATGGGATAGGATGGGATAGGATGGGATAGGATGGGATAGGATGGGATAGGATGGGATAGGATGGGATAGGATGGGATAGGATGGGATAGGATGGGATAGGATGGGATAGGATGGGATAGGATGGGATAGGATGGGATAGGATGGGATAGGATGGGATAGGATGGGATAGGATGGGATAGGATGGGATAGGATGGGATAGGATGGGATAGGATGGGATAGGATGGGATAGGATGGGATAGGATGGGATAGGATGGGATAGGATGGGATAGGATGGGATAGGATGGGATAGGATGGGATAGGATGGGATAGGATGGGATAGGATGGGATAGGATGGGATAGGATGGGATAGGATGGGATAGGATGGGATAGGATGGGATAGGATGGGATAGGATGGGATAGGATGGGATAGGATGGGATAGGATGGGATAGGATGGGATAGGATGGGATAGGATGGGATAGGATGGGATAGGATGGGATAGGATGGGATAGGATGGGATAGGATGGGATAGGATGGGATAGGATGGGATAGGATGGGATAGGATGGGATAGGATCCACAAAAAGCTGCGGAAACAATGAATGCTTTGATTCGTTTTACTCAAGTGCATGTGCAATCGTCTTAAACAATTTCTTCAAATTTCGCATTAGTTAATTATCAATAAAAATGTGCCAGCTTGCTGCCTCCGTGAGCATTATAATTGTTGCAGTTGCATTTGCGACTCGATGTGGTTGATGTTCGACAGCAACTCCGCGATGATTTCGTAACATTTCGCCGCAGAAACGTGGTCTAAATAAAGTAAAATGTATCGCCGTCGAGCAACTCTAAACAGCAACAACATTCGTTATATATTACATTTTTTCATCGGCTTCTTGTGGCCGCTTTTTTGTTGGGTTTCATTTTCTTTTTTCTGCTTTGCTTTGCTAAAACACACACTCTTGTTTTTACATTTTGCTCGATTTCCTTGACGGCTTTTCCTCAAATGAATTTTGTTTTTGCTTCTCCGGTCTCGAAGTTGAATTCAATATTTTTATCTTGGGTTTCTTTTCACATAATAAACGCGCTTTTGGCATCATTTGGAGGAGGTGGAGCCGAGGGGCCTGGGTCGATAATTATGATGTTGCCTTGTTGTTGTGGTTATCGTCATCGCCTGCCACGATAATGTGCCGTTTGGCCCGCCAATCTCGGCCAGCCCCCTCTCCCCACCCAGCCCAGACTCTGCGCTTTCATGTAATATTTGCTCACAATTATTGCGAGACGACGCAGCCACATAGTGGTTAATGCTTTAGTTGCTGTTGTTGCTCTGGCAGTTGCGGTTGCATGTTGCAATAACAATTTCGCTTTCGCTTTCCAGTAAGGTAAGTCTTTGGCTACCCATTAGCCATCAGGTAGAGCGGGGATGTTGGGTGAATAGGGGGAACGGTTATAGGTTCTCTTTTTGTGCTTAAATTAAACCATTTTAAATATATTTTATACTTGGATTGATCCAGTATATTTTAGCATTTATAGAATATATACAAGTTTACTTCAAAAATTGTTATTATTACGCAAAGAATCGGTAGGCATGAGCTCATAAGAAGTATTCTCTTATTTATGATCCTGACCTTATCTTAATTATTTATTGTAAATATATTAAGTCACATTCAATGGACATCTGGTGGGTCGACTACACTGCATCAATTCTGATATGGATCGGTTTTAATTGTGACTCATTTGCCGAGGGGCGCGACATGAAAGTCAATGCGCCAGCGGATGCAACATGCGAGTGGGCATGGAAAACAGCGGAATATGGCCGGGACATGGCTGGGTTTATGGTATTGGGAGGAAAGGGGTGCAGGCATTTTGAATCGGTAGCGATTAGAGTTGCATCTGGATCCGAAAGAGTTGTTGTGTGCGACACTCATATAACCCATTGCCGGTTTCCGTAACTGCCTTTGCCGCCAGTTACCAACATTCTATGGCTTCATTTCGCCAGCTCACATTTTATGACCATCGATAACTGTGCTCTGGACCATTCCGCCAAGTGATAAAGTCATGCTAATGGTGAGTGTGAAACACTCATTCATTCACTAAAATGTTTTAATTGATGGTTAATTTTTTATGGACAAAAGGATTTAGTTTCAGCAAAGAAAACTCCCCAGTTACCATTCCCTAATTAAACTCTTTACCAAAAATCCAGCTCATAACATTACTTTTTCTCCATTTTAATAATTAAATAAAACAGTTTTATTGAAGTGCACTGGCTGCTGCATATTTCCTTTCATTCAAACCCATCACACAGTAAAGTTTTTCATTCAAAGTTTTAATAACACGGAAATGCAGACAGAAAAAGATGCCCAAAAAGGAAAAAAGCACAAAACCACCCACTTCACGCACTGAGAATTAAAAAAAAGAAAGTTCTAAAGAAAAACAAATGAGCAAAGGATTAAAAAAGTTTCCTGCCTTCCGCCTTTGCCTTTATTATAATTTTTTTGTTGCTACCCCAAGTTGCTGGCTGAATTCAATTTAAATTTAATTACTTCAAATGGGAACTTTTGACACATATTCGGGTGGCGGCGGGGTCCTGAAAGTTAATGAGAAGGGCAGCAGAGTCAAGTAAGTCGACTTATTTGTCTGGCAGTCATTTAGCCGTTTCCCTGATTTAATTGTAAAGTCTGCTCGCGGCTGAAATCGCAGTCATCTTTGGCTAATCAGATCAACGTTATTAGCTGAGGCAACAAAACAATTGCAATCCTTTTTCCCGGCCCCTCCCCATGAAGCCATTTTCATTACAATTTGTCCTCCCATTGATGTTTGCTCCTGCCTCAGAGCTGTTCTTGTCTGTTATTAATCCGATTGTCTCCGACATAATCTTCGGAGCTGTGTGTGGGTGGGTGTTTGCATATGTCTATGAATTGTTTATAATGCCATTGTAGGCAAATTTCAGATGAACTTATGTTATGTCGGCTTTTGATATGTTGAGAGAATATAGTTGTGGCTTATTGATTTAAAGGGGGATTAATTATATGTCGAAATAAATAGTATATTAACCAGTTAAAGATAATAGTTTAACAAAGGTAAAATCATTTTAAATTCCTCAAATTACCTTATCTTTAATATATTAATTATATGATTTACTACAAGTTTTTGGACATCATCTTAAGGCCCTGCTTGATGGCAAATTAGAAGCTGAACCTCAGGCTCTTTTCAGACCTTTTGTGGGGTGGCGTGAAAATGCCAGAAAGTGACTTTCTGCCGCCACCCGAAAAAGCAAGATGGAAGGAAAGAGGGGAATCGCTGGGGCGGGCCCAAAAGTAACATGTTGGCATCGTCTAGAAACTTACAAACATGACATTAAATGTTGCCCGTTTGCAGACACAAAAGCAGGTGAAAGCTGGCAAACAGGAGCAGCGGCACGATGAAGGCTGCTGCAGGAAGCTGGTAAAAGTTTTTCGGTGGCGCAGCTGAGAAGAGATTTCCTCGTTGGCGACGTTGCGTATACGCCACCGTTGCCATTTAAATGCCAGCAAACGCGGCAAACTTCTGCCACCTATGGGAATTTCATTTGTTGTTCATTTTTAAGCAGTTCGCGATTTGAATTTTGCATCGTTCTCAGGACTCGCCGTCATTGTTTTTCAGCAGGCGCTGGCGGGACAAAGAAGGCCGCAGTAAATTTACACAATGAAATCTTAAGAGGTCCCCGGGGAAAAACTTTCAGGGAAAAACTTTCGCAGAGAGAGAGAGAGAGGGAGAGATGCGAGGGGATTGGCACACACCTGAAATATATAAGAACTACTTGGACCTGCACTCACGAACAATAGTACCTGGCATATGTTATTCGGGGGGCGAGAATGTGCCCCACCGTTTGACCGGAAGTTGAGCAAAGTTCAAATTACACATGAAGGATTTTGGAGGGTGGGGGTGTTACGAAGGCCATCGAATATATATATATATATATATATATATATATATATGGCGGCTAGTGCTGTTATTCATTCGACTTTGCAAATAAATGAACCGGATACTGAAACAAACAAATTCAATTGAATCACTCTCCTGGGCATAACAATTGAATGTGCCAGCCGGGACGGGGCAGGGCAGGGCAGGGCTTTCCACCATCGTTGCTGCGAAAAAGAAAATCTAATGAAAATGTTCAATTTGCTGCAACCAAACGCAGGAAAATCTAAACAACAAATAAAGGAAGCAACTAAAACGAACAAAAAGAGAGATATGGAGGTTGAAAATCTTTTTCCACAAAACACAACACTCGTTGTTGTTGTTGTTGTTATTTGTTTAGTAGTTTGTTGCACTTGGCTGATTGAAACTTGCCTTTTATTTTCCCCCTCCGCTTTTTCCATTTATCTATTTATCCATTTTTCAAGGACAAACAGCAGGAAGGAATTGTTTGGCAAATGGAATTGCCATGTGAACTGAAAATTAAGACTGATCTGGAGATTAAGTGTTTAACTGGCACACTAAATAATGTTAAGGGTTAGAAATTGAACAAAGAGTTAAGTGCTGAAGTGGATTAAGTTATAATGTTGGGGGATATTAGCTTTCTCTTAATTCTAGGAACTAGTTTGGGTGCTAATTGAGTTGGAAATATTTATTTAAACATTTACAAAAAATTACATATAATTTATTACAGGTAATTAAATTATATGTCTGCTTCGTAGTTTAATTGTTCAGTGATGTTAAAGGAAAGTAAATAAAATATCAAATAATAGCTTATTTAAAGTAAAAATATAATAAATACAAAACTATGGCTAAAACCTATTCCCCAAGATGTATTTGCTTTAAGCAAGAAGAGTATTATCTAAATAGGATATTATTATAGTAAATAATTATTAATTTTAATACTCTTATAACACGCCAAGCATTTAATTTTTCACAAGATATAAATTTAATCCACACACCCATTAAACTTAAACTTTATTCCCCAAAATGAAAATATTCTTTAAGCAAAACTAACACTTATCTTTCACTTTTCTGCAGTTACAAATTTATTAGCTATTTGTATATTTTATGGGCGTAACCTTTGACCCCATCCCCCAACCATCACTTCAGTTTTTTTCTAACGATTTCTGTGCACTTTGTTTACACGTTTCTTGGCACTTTGGTCTTTGGCTTTGCGACTTTGGTCTCTTCTGTTGGCTGTTTGGCTCGTTAAAAGTTTTATGTCTTACGGCCACTTGGACCATTAGGTGTGTCTGCCTTGGAGAGGGGAAAAGGCAGGGAAGAGTATTAATATTGTATCCTGACAATGTGCATTCGCTGAGCTTAATTGATGGCCGCCATTAAAAAATGCACGACAAACGAGTGGCGAGAAACTCGCTCACCATTTTTGGCCATATATCAAGCGACCCACAACTGCAAATGAACTGCAATTATCAAGGAGCAGCCGCAAACCACTGCAGAAAATACAACAACAAAAATAGTATAAACAACAACAGATGCAAACAAGTGAAAAACTGTTTTTCCAGCTCTTGCTGCTTTTTTGTTATGTTTACGTTTTGGCCGCAATGCAAATCATCATTAAATAAATTACTCATAATTATCGCCGTTGCTGACTAGTCTTGCTTTTCCTTTATTTTTCGGTGCAAATTCGCGCTGGCCATTTGTCTAACCCAAGTCAAATTTTTGACTAATTTGGAATGGGAGCCCGGTGCCCGGGGCCCCGAGGGGCTCTCTTTTTTTTTCTTTGTAGTTTTTCGCCTTTCCTTCTGTGGATTTTCCGCGCGCCTCCAGCCAAGTGGGCGGCATTAAGTCGTGTAATTTTCTGTCAAATTTTGTATGATTTTTGGCTTGATAAAATGACCGAGTCTGCTGGTCTGTCTTTGGTTTTGGCATTTGCTTCCTGGTCCTGGCCACTCAACTCCGAAACAACTCAAACTGGACAGCTGTCCGTCGGTTGTTCATGGCTAGGCATCGTCTACAATGAAAATGCGAAAAAGATTGCCTTCAAAATTGGCAGCAACTCATTGAAATTTCATTGTTTTCGAAGTGGGCGTTTTTCTAATCAAAGAAAAACCTTGTACAATAACCAGGAAAATGGCATTTTCTTCTTTGTATTGCCAAGCCCAAGAAGAGTTGTAGTGGAAGCTGCAGGTGGAATAAATAAAAATAATAACTTGTCCGTTGTAAATGCAATTAATATACCTATTTATATATTTCAAACTTTAAATATGAATTCAGGCTTTTGTTATAAATTGCAGGCTTAGTTTATGTATAAAAATACTTTTCTTCTTTAGCTTCTAATTCACTGGTTACCCCACAATCGTTCGCTTCATTGACTTTTGTGGGTTTTCCCTTCCTTTTCCCCCACTTTTCCATTGCAATTTTCGCACTCAAGTGGATAGTAATTTGTGGTCTTCTTTGAAGAGCGAGATTGGCTTCGCTTTTCGCTTTTCGCAGCTCGCTTTTCGCCTTTCCCAGCAAAATCGGATAGTTGAACAAGTCCATTTCAGAGATCCAAGCCAAGAGTGATTGAGAGACCATAGTGATAGTTCAACGGCGGTTACAGATAAAGCCGCAACGCACATATATCCATGACATAATGATTGTCGTACATACGACGGACATTTGTTATAACATCTGTAAGTTGCAACCAATTGTGTCAGGAAAATCAGGGGAAAATTGTACAAGATAAAATCTGTAGTTGAAAACTTGGTTAAATGCCGAAGTAAAGAGACAAGATATTTGAACAATGAATAAAAGAGTAAATAAGATTTTATTTATTAGTTTTTAGTTATTATATTGTTGAGAATTTTAAGAGAAATTTCTTATATTTGTAAATATTATAATTAATATTTTCTTTCTATATTTCCTGCTCTTAAATTTTCCTTTTAGTGTCGCCAGATATCTGACAGTTTTCAGCAAATGTTGTATACAAAAAACAAAAAAAAACCTTTCATTAACCAGAGCCAAATTATGAATGACGCTCAGTCGCCGTTTCATGGCGACAACTGTCAAAACAGGCCGAGTGTCGAGTGCTGAGCGTTGAGTGGTGACTGGTGAGTGCTGATGGCCGGCGCTCCTCTGGGGATGCCTTATATAATGCACTGGACGAGCGCAAATGATTTACACAAATTATTTTGCAATGTGCGTTGGCCAAGTTGCTGCTTAAAGCCGGCCTGTCTCGGCCATCAGCCATCACATCCCCCGAAAACCCTCTCCCCCATGCCGCCTGTCGCCGTGAGCCGTAAGTCAAACAAATCAGTCGTGCCAGAAGATTAATGGCGGCATTATTGTGTCGCCTGCACAGTCATCCTCATCGGCATTCGGCTTGGGCCCTTTCGGACGCCAGTTTTCCCGTTCCCTTTTCCTCCCCCGCAGAGCTCAGGGTCCCAGCTACCAGCTACCAACATCATTGGCAACTTCATCATGCGGCTGGGCATCGGGATTTCGATGATGGTGGTGCACATAACCCGCTCTGAATGCGTCGTCACTCACGTTATGTCCTAAGGGGGTTTCCCAGCTCACGCAGATGGCTGCGTGACACGAAAAAATGTTAACATTTTTGTGATAATTAAAGACTGAATCCAAGTTATCAACAAGAGAAACTAAAGGTAATATATAGGTGGTTATATAAAATCCTAGATTGTATATATTTTAGGTAGAAAATATTTTAATTTAATTTTTTTTAAACATTGGAAAAACCCCAAACACGTAATCTTCCCTAGATTCGGCTCATAGCCTGCAATTTTTCTTGCAGTAAATAATTTTTCATGCCAGCTGTCCATGTTATATGTCTGTCTGGCTTCGTCTCCTGCTGTCCGTCCTTGGCCTCCCCCTGCAGCCGTATTATAGCCCATTGATCAGTTTGTTTTACTAGCTCCTGGACTGCCAGGCTCCAGGACTCCAGCTCAAAACCGGCAGCAGCTCTCTACGTCTGGTTTTGTGTACATTTTGGATTATGAACTCTTTAAACTCGGGCTGACGGTGAATGGGAGGTGAGGCAGATGCCCAGGCAGATGTCGATGTCCGATGGTCAGTTGAGGGCGGAACAAGAGAAGGAGCAGTGGAATGGACAAGGGGGCAAGGAGGTGAACGAGGAGGTGGCAGTCTTTGTGGTCAAAGCCGGACTGGTACTCGTTTGATTATGACGGATGTGGTTCGGCCAGCAATGCGTTTTTGAAGTCCTGCCAAACGAAAATGAGTTCAAATTGTTGGCCAAAAGAATGTGTTAATGCTTTAATCATCGATTTAGCAGCAGTTTGCTGGTATTTAAGTTTGATTTTAAGCTTTCGTTTAGGAGGATTTAAAGGGGATTTGTATTGCATCAAAGTTGTTGATAATAATCTACGTTTCAAAAAACTATAGCTAGATATTGGATATAAATCTAGTGCGATTTTTTCTCTCAACTTCTTCTTCTGAATTCCGCCAGGACAAGTGACTTTTGTTTGCACTCCTGCGACGCCTTTGTTCCCATTTAGTTGTCCTTTATGTAAGGAAAAGGAGAATCTAGGCTCCCAGGGGCGCGCAGCAAATTTGTTTAGTTTATTGGAGGGCAAAAGGGCTCTGACGGCCAACTAAATGGCTGCCTGACAACTGGATGGCATTGTCCTGGGAATCCTGGGACTCGAAGCCCAGCTTGCTGCAGTCCTGCAAAAGTTTCGCAATGCGAGGAGAACATTTAATTAAATTCCTTTGCACCTTTAGTGCTGCGCTAAAAATTCCACACCGCTCCTTCATGGCCATAACAAATTAATCTCTGTGGGTTCAAAGGGGGATCCAAGGGTCCTGGGGGCCCTCCTTCAGCTGTTTCAACTTCCCTGGTAAACCCTACAAATGAGGCATTTGATTTTAAAAACTATAGCAAAAGTTTCCGCGACAAAACGGTGCCTTGTTTTATGTCGTCTACTGTCGCTTTTATGGCCTGCAGTCCCGTTCAATCAGCGGCTGAATTATGTTGACATGGCACGCACAGCGCGGGTGTGCATATATATATACATATATATATATATATTCTGTATAGCATACTTTGGGACCAAGGAAGGCCAGCAACCGACCGACAAAGTTTTCAATTTACGTTTTTAAGGCTTGCCCGCAATTTCGCTGGCGCTGCCACATCGCCTTCAATTTCGCAAATGCGCCTCAACGTCTGGCCACGTAACCGGAAGGAAATGCGCAACAAAGCTTTTCTTATTAGCATGTGTGGGCAGAGGGGGGCACCACCAAGATAGTGGGGAGGGGGAAAGGATCCTTTTTGCTGGCTCTGAGCCTGTTTAATCGATAATTTTCTACCCGGGCGGGCCTTCTTGGTCTCCTAGAAAATTGCTTGCCATTTTATGGCCTAGCTGTGAAGCGATTTCTGTCACGAGAGAGTTTTGTTTTTTTATAAAATTCAGTTTATTTTTAGGTCAAAATTAAAGAAGGTTTGAGTTAAGTGAAAAATTGATTAATTTTATTTATTTTCCAAAGCTTAGGCGCTGAGGTAATGCTGAAAATCATGCATTTAGTTACGTTTTTCATTCTAATTTTCCAAGTTTCCGGTTCCTAACACACTCCCTAAGCTTAGTTATTATTAACCCCTTTATATTCGATCTCACCCTTTCCCATTTTAATGGCATTACCTGGGATTAATCTCCATAGACAGCGAAGTGACTGGCAAACCGTAAACCGATCTGCTGCGACAGCCAAGGAGAGCTCAGTGGGAAAAACGTGGAAAAATCAAACTCGAATCAATTGCCGAAAGCCAAAAGGGCAAAAAATTGGTTGGCAAGTGCGTCAGATAGGAGAGACGTCAGAAGGAAGGACGTCGACAGCAGCCACTTTTCAATTTCTTTGCACGCACATCCCCCTGCCATCCATCTAACCCCATGGCATCTCCACTCCCCCCAGCATTTACTGGGAATTACCACCCACTGGCGGGCCACCCACGAGCAATGTCCTTGCCCAGAGCAACGCTTGACGCTTGTCCTTTAAGCCACTTGCCGTCTTTTGTCCTTGGGGGCAATCAATCCGTGTTAATGGCTCCGCAGCTAAATCAAAAAGATTGCCACAGCATTAAAAAGAGGGAAATCGCAGAAGAAAACACCCGAAAGACGGGACAGAGAAAACAAAAGGAAACAGCTAGAGAAAAAGAAGGGAAAGGAGAACTTTGCACAAATATTTTCCCACTTGAGTTTGGCCAAATCTTTGGCAAAGATGGCGCAACTTAAATTGTTGTAATCCCATTTGTTGTTGCCTTGCATGTGGCCTGCTCCACCAACTATTTAATTATGTAGTATCCTTCAAGGAAAACTTGCCGTACATCCAAGGAACAACTTTTCACACACACACATACACACACCCTCTGAAAGCCAAGGGCCCAGATGATGCTGTGTGTAAAGGAAGGGGGCACGGGGGGCAATTGCAATTTGTATGCCCGTCAAATGCGGCTCGTTATTGCGAAATTTAGAACTGCTCGAAATAATTCCAGCAAATTTTCGTGCAAACGAGCCAGACACAGAAACACACACACATATAGGCACAACACACACACACATACAAAGCCCATCAAGGCACAGAAGAAGTCCTGGCTAAGAGTGCACCTCACAAATGCGTCTAATTGGTGTTTTGGTTGCTGAAAATGGGTGGGAAAATAAATAAACACTCTTCTAGGATATAAGATTTAAGATTTAAGACTTGGAGGGGTGTTTTTTTAGAAAGCTTAAGGCATTAATTGAAGTTTTTAAAACCCTCTGAAAGTATGAAATGCAATTTATATTTAAATTTTTAATTTAAATTTGTATATCCAAAATTTTAGTTCGAAGAAAACTATAAAACAATCCCTAAAAGTATTTAAATATCTCCCCTATATCCTTTCTTTACCCTTAACCTCCTTGAAGGATTCTCTGCTTGTACCTCTTTTAATTGCCTCAACTTTAACTTGACATCAGAAGGACGCCTGTGTCGCCTGATCAATACCAAAGTCAACCTGCATCGTTGCCCCCTAAAATCCTACCCATTAACGCCCCACGACGTCCTTTGCCCAGGCACGTGCATTAAAAACTTTCGGCGCCAAAGTTGTCCAGCAGAATCCGGAGTCCGAAACGTAAGCGAGATCCTGGACGAAGCGAACCGAACCGAACCGACGGCCGACTAAACCCAAGGCAAACTGTGTTTTTGAACTGCTGCAATCCGGAAGTGGTAAATGGCGCGAAGGGGGCGAGTAGGCAGAATGAGGATAAAGGGGGTAGTTGTGCCAACGGTGGGGGTGGGGAGAAATGTAGGTGGTGCTAAGGTGGGCGGAGCAAGGTGTGCGAGGTGGGAAGTCAGCCTGGCTACGGGCAGGCTGACGTAGTTTAATTATGTAGAAATCGAGACACGCACTTTTGCAGCCGACACCGGTGAACGATGCCCAGGCAGGCTGTGGATCCCCCCACTTTCTCCCCCTTTCTCCCTCTCTTACCTCCCTGTCCCCCCAGCCCCTATCTCTTTCACAGCGTTTGCGTGTGCGGCATGATGCAATCGACACGCCCACTTTGCGACACCCACGATGCTCATAACTGGCGCACGCAAAATTTGTGAGTTTTAATACCCTGACAAGGGGTTGTGATGTTTAATAAGTTAGTAAATAAATTCAGTAATTTTTTAAGTAAATTATATTAAATAAATTACCTTAAACTATGATTATCCAAAATCGCGGAAAGCCACGTGTTAAAAAAGTATGCAAATACGCATAAAGATAGATCTTAACTTTATGAAAAATATAATTTACAAAGAATATAAAGCCAGATATTCTTCACAGGTATCTCTAACTTTAAACTTTAATATTAACATTATATTAACAAGACCTTCCTCAAGGTAAACTCCCTTAAAATTAAGTGTAGAAAATCCTTCCTTCCTACCCCCAAATGATATAGTGTTCGGAGGCTAAACTAGAGTCAGTTGCAGGAGCTACCAGGATACGGTTACCTCGTATGCGATTATAAATTCTGTTGCATGTCAGTGGTTTTCAAAGTTGGAGCGATTCATGGCTTCGGTTCTGGCTGGGTCTGCACTGCGGAACGGCTGGCAGGTGAAAATAATGGTGTGGAATTGCATTAGGCCAGGATGGATGTGCGAAATTTCCCTAGACCAAAAACACTTGAAAGCTGGAAGGTGTTCCTGAGACTAGAAAAAAAACTGCAACTTTCATCCGGCGTCTGGTATAAATTTTAATAAAGAAGAACAGCAGCCAAGACCTTTTCGTAGTAAACGCTTCCATTACCTTTTTTTCTTGTTGGCATTTTGTATTACCAACCGTAGGAGACAGTCGTTTATATCAATTAGCCAGCGCTTGTCTGGCATTTCTGCCACAGGACAACACTGGCTGCAGGTTGAGTTTAAATGGAATTGGTCCTTTAGCAGGCCTAATTGATTTATTTGTGGATTTACTTGCCTTTAAAGATGCCCACAACAGTTTAAAGAACCGAAACTCTGAAAGTCTAAAGGAATTTCAAACAATTCGCGTTTGCCAACGCAATTTCACACTTTACCAGCTACAAATTGCAGCATCATAGCCGGGAAAATGCCCGGATACCTTTCACTAGCCACGAGCCTTGGCCAAGATTATATAGATGACGAGGACGGGGTTGGAATTTTATGATTTATGAGTGCGTTCCCTTCGTTCCCTGGGTCATCATCAGCCTTGCCTTGGCTTTTCTTCGCCTTCTACCGAATTTTTGTTGCACTTCTTTCTCAGCTCTCGTTCTCCTTCATTTTTTTTCAGTGGCCAGCACAAGCCTTTGGGTCAGACGGGGCTCTGGCCATTTGATAAATGAGTTTTCCACATTTTCAGCCGGGAATTATGAGTATTGCCATTGTTCCCATTAGATCCCCGGCCATATCTCACACACTTCGTCTTTCAATCTGTCAGCTTGAAAGCAAATTGATCTGGCTTCAGGCTTGGCCACAATGATCGCTTTTTCCCAAGGATATAAGAGTGATTTTAGGCAGTTAAACAAGGATTTCTGGGATATCAGATTGTGCAAAAACCCAAAACTAAATCGAACCATAAAAATATAATCATAATTTTTGGTAAAAGAACCTGAAATTGCTCAAAATTATTCCGCAAAAATATCACACAAAATTTATTTACGACCCAGACATGGTGCAATCCTCTTTTCCAGGACTCCCGGGAGTTTGAGTTTAGGACATTTTCAACTGTTGCGCGAGGCGATTCGTGTATGTTTTTTCTGTTTTTCTTTTTTCATCGTCGCCATATAAAGTGTGGGGGAAAACGCATAAATTTTATGACTGAATGGCCCGGAGTGGTGTGTGGATTTTTCGGGCTGGTTGGAGAGAGAGTTTGCTGCACTCTGTTTCACACATACACACCACACACACTCGCTTACAATATGACAAAAAGTGCGCTGAAATTTTCAACTAAATTATTCATTGAGCGCGCAATTGAGCTGGAAATGTGCACAGTGAGGCCCCCGTAAAAGGGACTGCGACAGGGGGGACCAGGGGTATGCGGTTTGAATGTCTGGCACGTAGAAATGTCGGCTGTTTGGCTTCCTGGCCCTTTTTTTCTGCCAGACTCCCATTTTGCCTCTTTTATTGTGTGGGAAAGGGGTAGCGAATATGCCACTCAAACACTTGACACTTTGTTGGAGATAGAAAAAAATAGAAGGAGATATATATATATATGTATATATAGGTTCATGGTGGGAGATCGGCCATAAACGGATGTGTTTTGGCTTCTGGGGATTTCAGAGAATTTTTAAATGGCTGAGTTTATGGCCTTTTAATGATTGAAGGCATTTAAGGTTTAAGTTAAGCTAGTTAAATATTTTATAATGTAGATTTTAAGCAATCAATTTTCAAATACTTTAATTTAAAAGATAAGTATCTGAAGGGTCAATTAATATCTTAGTTTTTGATAATTAATTTCTTTTAAATTAAATCTTTTGGCATTTAAATAAGGTTAATAAAACCTCTCTGATTTAATATAAATTAACCTTCTTCAACACATTATTCCTTAACTTATCTCTAATAGATTCTAATCATAATTGAATCCCCTTTTTGATCAATTTGAATACCCCTTCTATTCAGTTAACTTCCATTCAGTTAATCATTCGCAAACAGAGCCCCAGAAACCAGCTTATAGCCGGGTATCTATTAGAGCCAACTGAGTCATTTGAATACCAAATGAAGAACTCCTCCTTGTGGCTTTTGCACAAGGAGACAGGAGGGGGTGGCTGGGAGGCAGTCAGCCTGGCAGGACGAGGACTTGCATTATTAAGAAGACGCCGAAACTAAGTTAGGTATATTGGCACAAGTCCTGCCCAAATAGTTCACTTCAAAAATCCACACACACACACACAGACACAGTGGCCAGAGTTTGTCTTCTTAATTAGTGGACAAGTTGGCAGTTTGCTTTGTGGGGATTATGATTATTATACGGCAATTATGCGCCTGTGTCTTTTGTGTCAATTGTTTAATAAGTGAGATGGCCTTGTGTAAATTCCATAGGATTCCAGGGAGCCAGGCAAAATTTGTCTCAATTTGAAACTGACGCCGGTATGAATTTGACAGCCATTTTGGCTGGTTAAATTATGCGATCTTGGGGCTGGTTTTGAATCGATAATTATCCAAGCTGCAGATGCAGATGCAGTCAAGTGCAGGCATTGTTTTCCCCTTTTGGCCAACTAACAATATGCCACAATTTGGAGGCAGTCGGCAGTCGGGCTCTGGCCCGATAAATGTGTCCCCGGCAAGAGTCCTGTCTGGCTGCTGGTTGCCAGCTAGGACTCATAGACTTCAATAGACAAATTAACATTTCGACAAAGGCAACCTAATCAAATGTCACAATCACGCATGCGGCTGTCCCTGGCAGCTAAAAACGAACCGAACCTAACCGAAGCGAGGCGAGGCGAAGCCTCTGCATGTCCTTCCAACCAAATCCAACCCAACCCCTCCTCCCACCACCCCTCCGAATTACACCCGCTGCATGGGCCAGATCCTGACACTTTTTGTGCTGCCCTTCGCATAACTTTCACTCTTGTCAGTTGCAAATTACATCGCACGTCTGCAGCAGCAGGATCAGGAAGGAGAGCGGCTGAAGGGTGTCGTAATTTAAAGCTTATTTTGACACTTTACCCTCCTCGCAGGAGCTGCAGGAGCAGGAGCCTGAGGAGAAGCGGGAGCTGAAGCTGGAGCAGCAAACAGCACCCAATTTGCATCTTTCAAAATCGTGTTTTGTTACATTTTGTGCATGCGCAAAAATTTGCATACGACAATTAACACTCCAAAAGGAGACTCACATGTGCCCTGCCCTCCTGCTCCTGGCTCCTGGCTGGATGTGTGTATGCTTAGCTTATCCTCTGCACTTGGCCGAATGCAACAGTCCTGCTGCTGTTGCTGCTGCTGCTCCCCTCGTACCACATTGCGTATGCGTAATTTTGTGTCTTCTGCTCAACGGCAAGAAGCTGAGGGAAACGGAAAGGCAGAAGGAGCACAGGACGAGTGCCAGTGGGATATGTTAATGGAGTTGCTGTTTGAAAAGCAAACCAACCTAATGAGAATTTGTAAATATTTGCACAACACAACAATCTTTTGTTCACAGTGCAGGCGAATAGCAGAGCCAGGCAGGATCAACGAGAGATTTAAGAGGAATTTAAGGAGAGGGGAGCTAAGAACCAATCAATTATCATATCTTAGGAGTTATTTTCTATGTTAATTACTTGACTTATTTATATATTATGCAAATTATACTTAAATATTATAAACTTTGATCTAGCTGCTGCAAATCTGTTGCATTTTTCCTACTCCACAATTTACTCAACTTTTTGTAACGAAATTCCTGAAAATCCACCCTTTTGCGTTCCAAACTCTCTCCCTTTCCATTCGCTGCTTTACATATAGCTGGTATATCTTTAAGCAAATTAAGAACCGCAATCAGCCGCAAACAATTCACACAGAAATCGAAACGACAGAGATCCGAAATCCCGACAAAGTCCTGGGCAAAGGGTTGAAAGGATGTGGAACGAGAAGGAGGCGGTTGTTGTTTGATGGCGATGCCAAGAAATGTCATGATAAGCGCGATAAGGGGGGATGGGGAAAAGCGGAGCTGGAGAGCGGAAAACGGAGAGTGGAGAGCGTAGAAAGGGTAGCACAGAGGCAGGACGATCCACACACACACAAACACAGGGGCATGTTCATGCACACATACACACTTAATACGCTTAATTGACTTTCATGTATGCACGAGTGAATGCAGCGACATGACAGCGAGCTGGAGGGAGAGAGAAAGAGGGGAACCGAAGGGATCCCTGGCCAAAGGGGGGGCCTGGCATGTTGGCCAAGCTGCCGCTGCCACTGCCACTGCCACTCCTGAACTGCTGTTGCCAACTGACGCGAACTCATGCGACTGGTGGCAGGCATTAGCGATGCGAAATGGTCTCCGAAATTAGGCACAGACCGACACCAAAAAAAAGGCGACTAATCCCAAAGCCAAACATCAAATAGCAAACACCAAAAATAAGACAAAAGTCGAGTGGCAAACAATTGGTGAGAAATAGGAATCGATAGAAGGATACCTTTTAATTAATTAAATGACGATAATAGTAAAATTAAATTAAATAAATTTAGTTTATTTTACTTTCCAGAAAGCCCCTCAAAAGGTACAACTCTTTTCAGAAATCCTGAACTTTAATTACAGAAAACTTGCCAGAAAACCCAATCATTTTTCACCTGGCACTCACCTGTTTTGGTTTCTTTTATCAATTGAGTATTTCCCTGGCCAAAGGAAATCCCAAAAAAAAAGAGTGCTAAATACAGACATTCCAGGGAAGGAATTCAACCAGACCCATAATCGCAGGCAAATCGGTTACAAAAGGTTTCGGAAAAGTAGTCCCCGATCTCCAAAACCCCCTCGGGGCTTCCCCCTTTTCGCACTCACTCTTCCTCTACTGTGGCATTCAATCACCGATTCACTTCATTGAATCACTTATTCAGTATTTTGCCGTTGCAAATGCCGATGTTTCATCATCATATCACCTCCCCCTGATGGATTTTCCATCCCCCCTCCTTGCCACGGCCTCGTTTCGCATGGTGTTTGGCATTGTGTGGATTTTGTGGCTCTTTTCTAGCACCTCTCTACTATTTTCGATTCGAGTTAGCGAGTGTGTGTGTCCTGGTGTGTGTTTATGGGTGTTGTGGTGGGTTTGCGAATCGCATTTGAATTTGACTGCAAAACTTGACAATTATGCTGGCGCTTCTTTTCATGGCTTAAATCCTGTCATATTTGTGGCCGATGCTAAATATGCATGTCGATGTTGGTGAGGAATTATGTCAATGACGGTCGGAGTTTATAAACAATATGGCAGGTTTGGTTGATGGTTTAAAATATACTATATATTCACATGATATTTGTAAAACATATTAAATGGTTTCAATTTTGTTTAAAAAAAAGACACAAAGAATACTAATATCAAAGAGAACATTGTTGAATTTCAAGTTTTAGAGTTACAATCTAAATTTTCTGGTAATTCATCTTGCATAATTCTTTGCCCTTGCCCTGTCACGCTTCACATAATTCGTAAGTGCATTAAGAACCCCTTGACTTCTGCTTGCACTTCACCAAATAGGATCTGAACAAGGGCATATCCTGTGCCGCCGGAGTCGTCGCTGTTGTCTCAGTTATTTGTCTTGCCAGCACAGGCGTTGCCCTGAATAAAGTCAATGTCAGACTTGAAACTCAATTACACACATCTCCTACTCATACTCATACCTGCGAATAAAACACACTCAAAGAATGCAACGAGCAGGGGGAGGGGGGACACCATACATCACTTTTATTTATTTACAAACTCTCCTCCCGACACAAAGCATAGAATAGACATCTTTATCTGTGGATGGGTCTAAATAGCATACTCTTTTTCATAGGGGTTACCTTTGTTAAAGAGTTTTCTTAAATAAATGAAAACAATTTCAAAAATAATTAAATTTTTATTTGAAAATTCAACATAATTTCCAACTTTAAAATAAGGAAATGAATGTCAATATTTTACTTTCATTTTCCGCTTAGTTTTTATTCCTCAGGGCACTTTAAAAATTATATAAAATCAAAATCAATACAGTTTCCAGTTTATTAGCCTTTTAATTACAGACTTCGATTCATGCAGTAGCCAAGTTTTTACAGTTTATATCTGATTCGTGGACTGGTTTACAAACGACGAATCAATAAACTTTTTTACTAGGCATTTGCGAATATCACTTTTTTTGTTTTAATTGTTAACAATGAATAATTAAATATTCCTTGGTAGATATAAACATAAACTATAAACATAGCATTTTGTAGATCTATCTATCTAGCTTTCCTTGTAGAATTTCTGTATATTTTTTGTCCTTTAAAAAGAGTATAAAATGTGGCCTCATTCAAGCAGCTTCTTTGGTCCAATGTTTATGTGAGGGATCAACAAAAGGATACAGAGACACACACACACGCAGACAGAAGCTGAGGCAAACATTTTCTGCAGCTGCAGCTGGCGCATAATGAGCGCAAAAACATCCTGTGCTGATTGTCTGATGCTGCCACTGTAGTCTTAGATGACTGAGAGAAATATGGTCGGCTCTTTTGAGAATTTATAATAAATAACAATAAGTATAATAAGTTCTAAGAATTTATAATGATAAAATAATATAAACAAAGTAAAGTTCAGACGCGCAAACATTTTTATTCTAGCTTAAAGAAAAGTCTTGCTAAATTCAAATAAAAATCTCTTCCAAGAAAGAAATATTTCAATTTAAAGTAATTAAATTTTAATAAAAATTGAAGCCAATTTATCCAAGCTTCCTTTTTAAATAAAATCTATTTCTATTTTATTTTTAAACCAATTTTCCCTGTGCATGTCTCTGGTTCATATTTTGCAATGCTTGCCAAGGCAAGATTTGTGCGCTTTTAGCGACGACGCAAAGTTTCCTTGCCCGCTCTTCATATGATTTTATTTTATCCTGTGTTTGCTGACTTTTGAACGCGGCCAGGACATGAATGCGAATGTGGATGTGAATGTGAATGTGCCCTGGGTTGTCCTCTCATGAGTTCAGTCGGCGTGTCGCCAGTTTTGTTGACTCCCCGTCGAGTTTTAGCGACATGTGTCGCATTCTTCGCATCCTGCCAAAGTTAAATGGATCTCGTAATTGTTGTGCCCCCGTCCTCCGGCTGGTTTTCTTTTCGTATTTTTATAGAAATTGCGGTTTAATTGCTGCATTTTAAAGCCATTGAAAGGACAGAGACATGTCCTTTGCAAAGAGGATAACACGATACTCGCTGTGACGACGGCTTTGTTGTTCCGTGATTTTCTCCCAGGAATGAGAGAGTGAACCGAACCCCTTTTGTGCGTGTGTGTTTGTCGAAGTATTCGTGGGGGTGAAAACACTTGCCAGAGGACCCTGGAGATCCTTTTGATTCCTTGGCTTGAGTGGTAAGGATGCTGGGAATTCGGTTGCCAGTCAACACCTCTCAGGTGGTCAGCAAGTCAATCGATTTCACACGCTATTCTTCGGGGATTATTGAAGGAGTTTCTGGGCAATTTAATGCAGTTTGAGTATATTTTACTAACCGTTTTAATTAGTTAAAAGCCTTATTGATACCTGCTTTCTTTACCCATTTTAAAATTCAATTTCCATTTAATTTAATGCCCCATCGAAGGGCTCACTTTGCATGCTGCAAAGTTGCAAGATCAATCCCATCAATGCCGATTGAATGGCAACTTTGTGCATAGAACTACCTCGGCGTTGCATTAAAAGCCAAATCGTTGGGTGCTAAAAATCCATGCAAATAGCATCCTGAATCCTCAATCCTTAGTTCTGAAGCCTGCAGCCTGAAACCTGAATCCTGCAGCCCCCCTTCAATGGCAATTTTCCGTGCAGTTGCATTTGATTCTGCATTTTTTCTGCATTTTTACGATGCGCGGGGAACTGAACTGGTAATGAAACGTCTATAAAACTCAAACGAATGCACACAAATCGCACAAATCATTTATCATAAAAGCGCATAGTGCATTTTCCACTTCCCCTTCTAGCTTAACCGATTTCTTTTTCGCCATTTTCCCCCCGCAGCCTTTTCCCAGTGAACGCTCCGCTGAATGTTTTCCACTAATCAGGGACTTTTGTTCAACTCACCTGGGCAATAGAAGGGCAGGAGACGCAGAGTTGGCGGCGCTGGCGGAACGTAAGGGGAAGCTGCAAGTAGAGTAAAAAGGTAGATGCATAGATCAGAGGACACACTATAGGAAACTGGGGCTATGGAAAAGAATAAGGAAATGAGTGCGGGAAACCAGCTTGACAAAAGCCGTCAGGCAACTGCCGAAATAATTACCAACTCGGCTCAAAATGCATAACACACATCAAAGTGGAAATTAATTATTTCCCTATTAGCTGACGCTGACGCTGACGCTGCTGCTGCTGCTGCTGGAAGCTGTTTCGGTGGCAGCTTCAGCCGCCGCAGAGTCGATCGGTAAACACGTTGACAGATTGCCAGTTATATGCACACTCGGCCTAAATGCTTCGGTTAACGCCCGTCGAGTGTTGTGGTTATGAAAATAAATTAACAGGAACTGCTTGCTGCAATGACGGGGCTAAAAGTCGCGAAATAATCCTTCAATAGCTCGAACACATAAAGATATCGATATAATGATTTCAGTTTTGATTAAAGAAAGCAAATTGGCGGCAGCTATTGAGTGCAACATGTATAAATTCCAGTTGTCTACATTGGTAATAGTAAATTAAGTAATTGACTCGGAAATATTGATTTTTAAAACTTGTTTGCAACACTTTATTCAAAAGCTTTGCAACGCCTTTGGGAATTTATTTAAATTTTATGTACGTAGAGATTTTTCATGGTTCCAATTTCATGGTTTTGAAAGCCTTTAAAATTGATTTAAAATATATAACAAGTATCAAACAATTTTAATTGAACAGAGTCAATTTCAAAGAAGCATTTAAACTGTAAATATAATTGTTAAAATTTGTTATGTAAAATATGTTAAAAGTTCCCTTGTAGACACTACAAATTTTATAAACTCAGGCCTTTTAAGACCATCTTAAAATGCTTAAAAATATACAATAAATACCTAACATTTTTAATAGTTTCTCATAACTCTAAAGGAAGTTTAAACTACATTTATAATGATTAAAAATTGGTAACAATAAAACTGTTAAAAATAGACCTTTTAGGCTTTAAAAATTACTTTAAAATATCTATAAACAAATACCAAACGTAAGTAATAGTTTCCTTTCAAAAGAAAGCTTGATACATCTTTAAAAATGACAAAAAAAATTGTTTCGTAATATAAATATTAAAACCTTTAGCGTTCCGAAAACTCTCTCCCTCAATTTTTTTATATTTTTGTCATAAATAAAAATCAACTAAAATTTTAATGATATTTTTAAAATCACAAAAGCTTTATGGGCAATTAATTGAAAAAGAAAATCCATTTTCTCCGACTGGACATTTTTTAATCGTTGTGTGCATTTTATTGCACAGTTCCATTGCCCGGTTTTAGGTTGCACTTTCGCATTAGGGATTAAATAATAATAAAAAGGCTAGCCACTTTCTAGTCGTCAAGTTTCTGGCCAAGTCATGTGTGTGGGCATCATATTTCACCTTCCGCATTAGTATACCGCACAGGAGGGGGTCGAGTCCCATTTCTCACTTTGAACTGAAAAGGAGGGCGGATTTAGTGTGTAGTAACAAGTTGTGTGATTAACACCAAAATCACTTGATATTCGACACTAAAGCATAGCCAAAGGCCACGTTTGCTGGACACTTTTCGCTGGGAAGGCGATGGCGTTGCCATAAACATTTTAGTGTCTGCAATTAATGAATACCCGACGGAGACGTGGGACAGGTCTCCTATCAACTCTCGCCGTTGTCATCTGTCAGTTCCTCAACTGGCTTAATTTACGACTTAATGCCCACAACTAAAGGCCGCGTAAAAACAAAAAACTAAATCGGTTAACAGGATAGATTTATATAAGATAAAGTTGTTGCCAGAGAAGGAAAATCGAAAAACGAAAAAGAAAAGCGTATCTGTTGCGAAAACGAGAAGATTGCAGACAGTTTAAATGCAAACACCAGCCGAGGTGTGAATTTGTAATTAAAATAGTTCGATTTATGGATGGCAAATCGCTCATAAAAATGGTTATTAAAACGTACTATAGAAAGGGAAGTTTTGATTGGAAAAGCTGGCTATTAAGTAGGAGGGGGAAAGTATATTTTATGGAATTAATCAACAGTAGAGGCTGTAAAATCAATAAGGAAAGTGAAGGTGGATTTAGTTAGTCAGGAAGTTTGCTTAAAATATATTAAAATACATGCTTAGCTTACTAAAAAATACTGAGGGATGTAAATTTGTTTATTACAAATTAAGAAAAATTCCCATGAACGTAAATTATGCTCAAAGTTACTAGAAGATTCAGTTTTTTATAATTATTAATTAAAATTAATACAACAAAGGTAATATAAATATTACAAATTTATAAATAAAAGGCTGAAAAAGTAAAGAATTCATAAAGAAAAACTCCGAGTTTGTGTTTCATAATTTATAAGCTTCAATCAATTAAATTTGTACCCCTTAAAGAAATTCCAAACGCAGCAGGACAATTCCAATTTTGACCAGGTTGATTGTTTAGGCCAAAACTGCCGCTGCCAGACGTTTAAGAAAAAAGCCAGCAAATCGAAACAGGGAGCTACGACTGCCACTGGACCTGAAACTGGCACTGAGATGGCCAAGATGCAAGTAGCAACTAACAACTGGCAACTTTATGGGCCAATCTACTACTGCCAATGAACGGAAACAGCTCGGCACAGCTGGAAGCTGGCGAGATGAGAATCGAGAAAGCTGTGAGGAGGCCGGGAAAGTCACGGGGGGAAATGTGCCTGGTGACGGAGAGCCGGAAAATTGCGGGGTGGACCAACATCTGGCCGAGGGCAATGCGAATGTTGTTCGACAACAACTGCAGCAGAACAGCAGCAACTTCTATATATATATGTATATAGACGAACTTGGAGACCCTAGGACAGCTATTGAAATCTGCTTTGCTGATTGACGTCGAATGTTGTGGTTTCGGTTACGATATTTGGTACCAAAATACAACCAACACTCCCCAGCCACGACCGATGATGAAGATGATGATGACGACTGCCAGGATAATTATTATGATGTTGGTGTCCTGCAACATAGTTTGGAATTTGTTTTGAGAGGGCAACGAAACAGCAGCAACTTCCTTTGTTGCCGAGGAGCAGCTTCCAATAAATTAAAGACAAAACCCAATGTAAATTTTCAGCTGCCTCAAAGGCTAATCAGGGAGAGTTACCAAAAAGAACCAAAAGTCGAAATTTAAATGGTTTAAAATCAAACGAAACGAAGTGATTATTTTTAGGTTCCAGTGAAAGTTGATTTATTGAAGGAATAATATTTAAATATATTTTATAACAGAAATAATAAAAGATTTTAAAAGTCTTTGAAATTTAAATAAGAATATACTTAAAATAAATTAATACAATTAAATTGACATCAAATTAAAAGCTTTTATAATTAAATTAAAAAGCATACTAAAGTTATAAAATTTTTCAATTATTTTGAATATATTTTGTCAAATATTGTGTACAAACTATTTTTATTTTGTAAGCTCATCTTAATTTTAATTAGTATAAGCATACGTTTTTTTAAAATTAATATTCAATTGGTCTTGATTAAATATTTTATTTTAAAAAGCTGCCAAATATATTAAATAGTTAAATTAACTCTTATTGGTTAGATTTTGGTTTCTTTTTTTTAAACTAATTAAAACTTGGAAATAATGTTCTATTTAAAGATAGGAATTTTTACTGAACTTAATATTTTATTAATTATAACGAAATACAGCTTATTAAAAAAATAACATCGAAATTTAAATAAATATTTGAACTATGAATTAAAACTATTTTTTTAATCAGTTTTGTGTTTGTTTTATAAAACCATTTTTAGCTAAAAATTTTCTGTTTCCTTTTTAAAAATACAGTTGGCATACTTAGTTAAATTTTTCAGTATTTTTAATAATCTTATGAATTAAACAAATATTAAATATAAAAGGTTTAATAAAATTTAAAGACTTTAAATAATTTAATATAATAAACCAATTTAAAATAAGTGAAATAGATTTTAATTTTTGTCTTTCCCTAAAATGTAGTTTCTGTAAATTTAAAAAAATATATCCCACATTTTTTCTATACCTTTTTTTTAGAGTGTTTCTTAATATTGTAAATTTCTTGAGCTTGTCACACAATATCTTCCTTTTTCTATATATTTATTTTATTCACTTCAAAGTCCACCGGCACTGAGTCCTTCTTTTCTTTTATTTTTCACTTGGAGTTTGTTTTCGAATTTTCTTTTAAAAAAGACCGATCGGGGCAAAAGATCGCGAGCTGAAAAAACGCGCGCGCAACTTAGAAGCGAGGAAGAGGGGGTCAGGTCAGAACTACGGACAATAAAGAATAACTATATATATAAATATATATAACTATATAGGCGTATTAATCCCGGCTGAGAAAAGCTGAGCGAAACTGCAAACTGCAAGCGCGACAAACGTTGCCCTTGGCTGGCGACGAACTCTAATTCTACGAATTTGTGGAACGACTGAGTACCGCACGTAGAGGAAGTCGGCTGGAGACTGAAGGCAGCAGAATCGGTCTCGGTCTCGGTCTCCGTATCGGTATCGGTGACGGTCTCGGAATTCGTTTCGGAATCACAATTTTGAACGCTGAAAGCGGCAGCAGAAGCGGGCGGCACTTGCAGTCGCAGTGCGCTTCTTGGGCGGATTGCTGGTTGCAGCAGAAGCTGTAGCTGGAGCAGGAGCCCGTTCGAATCGCTCCAAGAACTCGCTCGATGTTCTTCGAGCTGCCGAAGACACGAGGCCAAAGCCAATAGTTGCACTCGATGCCGGCGTCGCAGCGGGCGCACAATTGCAGTTTGCACTCAACGAAGCTCGGCTTTCCCTTCGGCTCTAACTCAACTCCCTCGGAAATACCGGTATCCTTCGTCCTCCACTAACATTCCAGGAAATGTTAAGCTAACAGACCTGTTAAGGCCGGAAATGAAAAGCAAGGAAGTGGCAGTCCCAAGCTCAAGAGAGACTTCCGTTTCTCTTCTCTGTCTCTCTCCCTCTGGCCAAGTGAAAGTGAAAGAGTTTTTTGTCCCCTATTTATGCAATTATTACTCAAAAACTAAGGCCGGATTGTGTTAATTTATATGTTCTCCAATATTTGTATACTTTTAGCATAGTTTCCCCCTTGCTTAGGCCAAGCAAATATCAATATTTGAGCAATTCAGTTTCAGCCGCCTGTTTCCATATTTTGCCATATGTTGTTTACCCCAAAAGTGCAACAGCAACAACTAACACACACTCGAGTGGTTGTTATGACACTCTCTCAAGTGTAGTAAAGCTCTCCGGCATCTCTTTTCGGAAAATTCAATGCTCTTTTCCATGGTGGGAAAGCTCTTGAGAGGCAAGCTTGCTGAGCGAAATGGAGTGGAAAGCCATTGAGTGTGGTTTTCAGGCAGGACTGTTCCCAGTATTATGTTGCACATATTTCTGAAGGGGAAGTTTCATAATTTTTGAACATTGTTTAAAAAATAAAATTAATTTTTAATGGTTTTGGAATTTTAAAAAATCGAAAAAATGTTAAAATTTTGAAAAATAAACTTTTTTGTCACTTCATTTCATAAAATTCTAATTTAAATACTTATAAAATGCTAATAAGAACCATAAATTTCCAACAACTAATTCTACTTATATCCTTAAAGAGCTCAGACCTAGGAATATTTTAAAAAAAACCCCAATAAATATTATTTTTATCTCTCATTTCTTGAATCCAGCTGAAAAAACACTTTTAATTATGTTCCTTTCTACGCTTTTTCCGGGTTGAAGGCCATTTTCCTTTCGCTTTTATTCATTTCCCAGCATTCATTCAAATTCTGACTTATCAAAAAATAAGAATGGAAAAAAATAAATAGAAAATAGCGAAAGAAAAAGAAAGAGAAGAGAAGGCGCTGTGCTGCCCAGTGAAGTTGAAAATAGTTTCCTTCCTTGGCGACCGCAGCAATTTCCACAGGCACTTGCTCATTTTCAGCTGCCACTGAATTTGCATAGCCATTTAAATATTAATTTCAAATTGTCTAAGGATCCCAGCCCCTCCCCCATTCCCCCCATTTTCCGACCTTCCCGGGGGTTAAAGCAGGCAACAAACAAATTAATGGTTCTGCAGCTCAACCGCATTTTGCGGTCTTGCCTCTCCCTTTTCTAGTTGCTGCTGCTTTTCCGGCTGATAAGCTTACAAGTGTGTGTGTGTGTGTGTGTGTGTGGAAAACTAAAGCAAAATGCAATGATATTTTCCTGCTGAATTAATAATGAACAGCCAAGTGGCTGAGTATGAGATTTTTTCACAAAGTAAATAATTAAATAATAATTAATAATTCAAAAACTTAGGGAAGGAAAAATGGGCATAATTTTATAAAAAACTTTTTAAATTATCAAATTAATAGGTTTATTTGTATCAAAACAATAAGTAATAAATTTCCTGAAGGGTCTGATAGTTTGCCCTCCTTTTTTTTATAAATTTAGGGACATATTTACGACACGGAGGGGAAGGTAGAAAGCAGAAGATAGAAAATTCCTATTAAAATATAAATATTTATTAATAATTGTAAGCTAACCCATATTCCAACTCTTCAGCTAATTATTATTAATATAAATTGTTATATATTCCAGGGAAACCGATACCCTCAAAAGATCCTATCAGCTCCTGCCCAGACACATTGCATACTTCTCGGCTGCACCTGAAACTGGAAAATTCAAACCTAAAAACTCATTTGCCTCCTTTATAGCTCTATTTTTGTCTCGCCTTTCACCTTTTGCTGGTCTCTGTCAGCTTCCCCCTCCCCTCGCCCTGATCTGTGAACATTATAAATTTCAGTCATGTTTCTAATAACTTTGAATTAATCATCTTTTCCGGTTTTGCTTTAGCCGGGAGGAGTTTTTCGAGTGGCAAAGGAAAAGCTAGGGAAACACGCACACGTCTCTGTGGCAAACTTCTTGGCATTCTAATGCGTTCGCTGGCAGGGACACTGGGCGGTGGCTGGTGGGTGGTTTGTGGTGCTTGGTGTTGCTCGCACTTTAAAGTTGGCCTTTAGCCACAAGAAATGAATTGTAATCCCAATGGAAATTGGCCGGGCTTATGCAAAAACCTGCAAAAATGTGACAAAAGCTGGGCCAAAGCATTTTGAGCCTGCCTTCCGGTTGTCTGCTGGGCTCCTACGCTCTCTTTATGCTCAACATCCGGTGGCCATTTGATCAACTTGTGGCACCAACACAGGCACACAAAAACACAGAGACTTGGTGACAATGTTTGTTGCTCCTTTGCTATATTTTTTTAAATGCAAGACATGCTGCCTTATAGCCATGTGCCATCTCAGCAGCAGCCAGAAGCAGCCAGCAGGCAGCCCTTCTTAGCCCTCGCCTTTAGCTGGTGTAAATTACAGCAAATATTGCGTATACGCCACGTTTGCACTCTGTCAAGTCACTGCGGGAAAAGTGTTATTAATTTATTTAGAAGGTATTTTAATTAAATAAATTTTTAATTCAATAAGCAAATAAATAAAATTTAACAAAAAATAGATTTAAGGGAAAATTAAATGGGATTTATAGTAAATTCTTTGAAATTCAATTAATAATAATAATATAAAGATTTTTAAATCATCAACATAGAATATCTTTTAAATAAATCCAATATATATTTAATAAATATTGTTAATTAATAAACAAATCATCAAACAAATCCTTTGATGCATAATTATTTACTTAATTCTTTTAGAAGCGATTCGTAAAAGTTAGTAAAATTCAGTTTACGAATACAATTTTAATTTAATTACTACTGCTTTGAAAATCTTTAAAATATAACCAAAAACATAACTAAACTTACAGCCAGTTTAGTCTGTTTTAAAAGCATCTATTCTAAGGTACCTTACTGGCTTTTCTCTCAGTGCCTTCCTCTAGTTGTAATGCTCAAAATGAGATGCCTTTGGTGCTGGCTGCTGGCTTGTTTGTTCGTTTGTCAGTTGTTGCTGTTTGGCAAATTATTATTAAGTAAGCAGTCTAGACACTGCTCTTCGCACACCCAAACCCACACCCGAACCCCTCCAGCTTAATAAATTTTTGTGGGTTTCGTGTTTTGATAACTTGAAACTTTGTCTCGCTCGGACAGGTGAGGAGAAGGGGAGGCTGAGCTGAGCTGAGGTGAGGTGAGGTGGGAGAGAAAGAGACTTTCTGGCACACTTTATCATCATTAGCTGGCGAGCAAGTTTTCGCGGGAAATAAATAATTTTCGCCTTCATATCGCTCGGGGCTTTCATTACATTTAATTACCCAAATTTGTCATATAATATATATACATGTATTTTTTTAATTCAGCCAATTCATGTAATTTATGTTAATTTTTGAATTATTTATAGTTGAGAGCTTAATGGCGCCGCTGAAATTGCGTGGATTTATGCTGAACTTGGTCAAGGTGGGCATAATTATGTTGTGGAAAACTTTTTCCTCCCCTTCAACTACGTGCTTTGACAGTTGTAACCAAAGGCCATTAACAAGTTTTTCTTGTTTTTTTGCTAGCGGTACGCCACAGGAATTTACAAGATGCCCTGCGAAGGTAGGATTTCGCTTTAAAGCCATTGCCTATGCCAGGCACAAATGTTATTTTTGGGCCGTTCTAGCTTAAATAAGTTATGAGCGGAAAAGGACAGACCCTGACACCTTGTTTTGGGGTTGAAAATTAAACACGCGCCTATCAAATAAACTTTCCCATTATCAATTTCCTGGGAGGTTTAGAAGTTGTTCTCAAAAACCCCACAGGGGAAAACCTCAAGGGTTTTTATACAATTATTCTAGCCTCCATTTGTAACTTATTTGTTTGACTTTAAGATGTAGAAGCAACAAATTTCGAGTAGCAAAAACAAAGAACATTTATCAGGCATCAGGTTAATCTATGAATAATAGAAGACGTAACCGAAACCGATTCCGCCAAATCAGCACAAACATTTAATGGCATTAAATTCAAGCGAAAAATGTCAAACCGAGTTCCAAGAAGCAATGCCAAATAAGCGAAGCGAATAAGTGGAAAATTGCATTGCGGATTTTCGGATTGTTAAGCAGAGGAAAACTCAAGTCCTGAAATCGAAACTGTTTACCAAGAATTGCAAGACAACATCGCCAATTACTTCGATGAGCCACAAAATCATTTTATTAATGGTCTTGTAAGTGACAGAAAATAAAGGATCTAATGGGGTTTAAAGTTATAGTTATAAAGTTAAAAAGTTTAAACTTAAAAAAAAATTTGGAAAATAATTAATAATGCAAGTTTGTTAAACAGAAATAATAGGTTTAAGGCTAATTTCTTAAAGCAATTAATTAATTAAATTAATAATTTGTAATTTTCTGGGAATAATTTTAAAATTGTTTTAAATATTTGTTCAAGCTTCTAATTTTTATAAGCAATATCTGTATTTTGTTTTATATATACAAATAAAGTTCACCTACCAAAAATATATTTAAAATGTTAGAAAACCACTGCATAGAACACTTAAAAGCGCTTCTTAATTGACTGCTGACAGCAGCAGAAAGGACACTAGTAACTGCAGGAGAGAGAGAGGGAGAGTGAACACAAAGGGAAGGCCAGAGAAGTCCCCCAGGACTTCCCCAGTAGAGAGCAAATATGGAATGTTCTATGACCGCAATGAAGCGCCAGCTTGTGGCATGCAAATGTCGCTCTCCCAGGCACTTGGGCGCCTGCTGGTCGACTAATATGCAAATTACACATGCAGAACGCGTATAATTTCTAATTAATTATGCCATAAATGCGCCTTTGCGTGCCTGTGTCTGTGAGCGGTCATTTCCACATGCAAACATATTATTCACATCAGCGGGCGTTCCACCATACATTTCCGAGTGTGTTTGTTTTTCTGGAAAGCCAAGACACGCCTCGCCTGGGGCCACCTTAAAGTCCTTCTTCCTGTGAATGGCGGCAGGTGTGTTTTATTTTTATTGCAACTTTTGGCACAACTCTTTGCCCGCTCCTCTTGGCGGAATTTTTGCAAGAAATTCGCATCAGTTGCAGTTGCTGCCGGTTTACTGTGGAGCACAGCTGCAGGTGTTTCAGGTATTAAATTGAATATGGAAAATAGTACTTAAAGAAGGAGAAAGTCTTTATTTTATTGCTTATTTTATTGACTATTTAAATTTGTGGTTCCTTTGAAAGAAAGAAAAGTAATCTTTGGGTTGTGAGATATTTCCTGGATTTATTCCACTGTCCCAAGACATTTGCAATGTAAAGCGAAAAATTCTCTGGAGCTTTCAATTTCTGTTTTATGCTTTTGTCTCAGCGTTTATTCTTTTTTCAGCAATATTTCCAACTAATGAGCTGCAATTTGTTGCAAATGGCAGACGTAGGAAAAATCCTGGCATGTGTCGCCATCTTAGGGGTCGCTTGCAGTTAAATATATATAGTATCTATAAGATATAACTCGATTTTAAAGGAAGATAAGTACTTAAGTAAGCTAAATAATAATTTTGTAAATAATAAGTACAAGAATTTAAAATTTAGAGTGTATTTTCCTTAAGTTTTTAATTCTAAAATCTATATTGTATTTAAAGCCAATTAATTATTCTTTTTAACCTTATAATAATCCAAATAAACTTAAAATCTTAACTTTAACTTCTCAGAAACGATAATCCCCATAATCCTTGAAAACATCCCCTCAGTAAAGTACCAGGAATAAAACAAAGCCTCCGGCCAGGCCACAAATTGATGACATCCTGCCTGTGTGTGTGTGTGAGTCACAAGAAAGTCATAAGGATGGCTTGGCTGGCGGCAAGGACTCATGCCCGATGCACCGGCCAAAGTTGAAGGACATGCGAAGGCAGTGACTAACGCTGATTGAAGTATGATGCGAAAAGTTCAGCGCAGCGGGCAGGTCCTTGGAAAGGGGTGGAAACTTTTCCTGCCAAATGAAGCGGTCGAGTCGGAGAGTCCAAGCTTTTGGCCTGATCGATGTGAGTGGCGTTTTTTGGGCCGGCGCCATTATTAGCCAACGGTTTTTACATCTTCCCTGGGATTCCCTTCCTTTTTTCAGAATTTTTTTCGTTTCATTTTTGTTTTTTTGGCAAGCCAACTTGGTCCTGGCCAGAGAGAACCCGTTAACAGTTAAGTGGATAAGCCAATTTATGAGTTTCGAATTTAACTTTGTCACTTTGGCCACTCTCCTCCTCCTTTTTCCCCACTGTGGCCGTCGTCACTTGGCACATTTAAGTGGATTTGTTTTGCTTTATTGGTTTCGGTCTCGTTCTTGTTCCCATTCCCATTCCCATTCCCATTTGGTTTGTTGCCGAGTTTTGCTTTTGGCCTCTGCCTCCGTTGTCTGGCCATGGTGCTGACATTTTTGGGCTAAAAGTTTTTAATTTTTATATATTTTTACAACTTTTGCAGCGGCCCTGCCCGAATGGCGGCTGCTGTGCATTTTTTCCTGCCTACTGCCTGATTTTTCTTATTTTTATTTCCTTGATTGCTGAGCTTGTTTTTAAGGGGAATCATACACTGGTTAAGGAGGCTGAGGGAGGAATTAATAATTGGTTTTTGAATTTTTAAATACATTTTAATTACTATATTCTTAGTTTGCAGGAAAATTAAGGTCTTTTTGTTCTTTTAAAAACTTAGATTATCGGAATTAAAGACCTAAAGTATGTGTGTAATGTGTTTTTTAAATATTTTTGGTAACAACAAATCTTTAAATTCTCTCTTTACCGATTGAAAATATTTTATTCTAACATTAATACACACTTGTACATATATTTAAATAAAGATTCTTCATATTTCCTTAATATTTGCTTATTTACAATTTAATTTCTGATTATTTAACCACGATCTGCTCTTAATTTTAGCATTATAAATTCTACACAAGAATAAAAATTATAAATTAAGCGAAATATTATATTTTACAAACTTTCTAAGTCGCTTATTAATTATTTTCTTGCCCAGTGTCACCCAGCTACACTTTATTTCCGCTGTTTGTAGCTCTTAGAAGCTCAACCCAATATTTATTGCATCTTCAGAGGATTTTGGATTTGCAAATCATTAAAAAAGGACTGCCAACTGCTAAACTTTTAGCACTCTCAGCCTTTCGCCGCCGACTTCTGGCCAATTAGGATTACGGCGAGCATTTCAAAAAGGGGAAATATAAAAAACAGCGATTAGCAAAGGACTTTAAGGAAGGAGGAGAGTGCAAAAAAGCTTTTGGTCAACTTTTGGCCTTCGAGTGGCTGTCGGTTTTAATTTTTTTTATGGCCCGCCAGCCGGACTAAGGAACTCTGGCTCCGGGTCACGCGCGTTTCACCAAAATTGGCCACAAATCTAAACAGAAACCAGAAGACAGAGAAAGAGAGCTGGAGAGTCCTGTGCCCCGAATGAATGCAAGCTGATGATGATGATGAGGAAGGTCCTTTCTACTGGCTCCTGTCTCCTGTTGATCGTCTGTGTCTGATTTGCATATTTGCCAATTTACAACAAAGAACTGCAACGTGGACTGCTTACATATGCGACACGGGTTTTCGCACGGAGCAAGGACCTCCGGACTTTAACAGACTGCTGCAGCCTGCGGTCAGCTTTCCGTATTCATAATCAGCGGATAGTTGCAAAAGGACGACGGGCCAGTCACGCAGCCTGTCGGGCAGCCATTTTTGTCTCTTTTCCCGCTTGCGGTTTCCGGTTTCATTTATTTTTTTCCGATTTTTGTGTGCTTTATATATTTTTTTTGTTTTTGTTTCCTTGGTATGACTGCAACTTCTCGTTTTTGGGGGCATGCCTTCAATTTCTATTACTTTTGCTGACGAATTTCGCTTTGAGTCCGTTGGCCACGCTTTATTACTTTTCCGACAGCAGCAGCACAGCGACGGCAAGGATTCGGTCATTAGGTATGCATGTCGCGTCTCAATGCGAATTTTACCCTATCTTTGAGGAATATAGAGAGTCTTGGGATACATACATAATATTTATACATTTTTTTAAAGAAAATACAGCATAAAATATATACAAAGTTAATGTAAAGTTAAGCCAAAATGCATTTATGATTGCATAGTTAATTTTTTACTTAAGTTAATAAAGAAACTAAGCTTCATTTAAGCCCCACATTTCCTTAATTTAAATAAAATATCAAAACAAATTCCCTACTAAATTCAAGAGCATACAATGTTCGTTCAAAGAGTTCTTAATAGCTTGCCTGGCTCACTCTTCACCCAATTTCCAGTGCATCTTCTAACCATTGCGGCTTCCTTTGCAGTCCTTTTTGGGTCCTTTTGGCTTTAATAAGAAATGCTGTCTCAAGGAAATGGGCAGACACCTGCCCCATAGAGCTCAATGCATTTCTGGCAAGGAATGCAGTCAAGGAAAAGGACCCAAGACCCAGGACCCACAACCAAGGGAGGATGTGATAAAAATTAACGAGCCCCGAGGGGGTGGCCCAGGTGAGATGATGGCTGACGGGAGACAGAGAGCGAGTCAGCGCCCGTCAGCGAAAGTCGAGTTTTTAAATTTTTAAACATTTAATTCCGAGTCAAGGAATTTTATTTGATTTAAATATGCATTCTCGCTCCTCGCCAGCATTCCACCTGGCCTGGCAAATTGAATCCGCATTCGAGAAACTATTTTTGTGGAAAGAACACTTTCGCGGGAGGCTGGCAGGGCAAAAGACAAAAATAACTACATAAATTATTTATGCAATATCTGAGAATGTAAACAGCGCCAAGGAGCACCGAAGAAAAGCTAAGGAAAAGTGAGAAAAAGGAGAGGACTTGTTGTTGTGCTCGTTGCCATTTTTATTTGCGCCCTAAATGCCGCAACATTTTGTTTACGGCCAACGAAGGAGCCAAGCTGCCTGAACAAATGCTAATTTGCTGCAGAAACGAGTACAAGGAGCATCGTATCAGCATTGGTAACAGCAAAGGCCATCAAATAATCATATTTGATTTATTGGGACAGAAATTGCAGGCCTCGAAATGTATTGGCACATATTTTAGAATATATACAATATTTTCTGTATAAAAACATTCAATGTTCTTACAAGTTAAATGTTCAAATTTTCATTATATGACTCACTTATACTCCCTTCTCCATCTAATCCCTGGGATACAGAGTTCAAGCACGTTTTACTTTTGATCAAATTTCTATTTGCTCAGGAAAACAATGGAAAAGAAAATAGAAATAAGGACTTACCCCGACTTTAGTTTATGTTATTTTATTCACATTATTGTCTAGACTCTATTGCAGGTCTTGTTATATATTTTTATATTTCAAAAATGGCGAAATTTTCGCTCCAAAACTGCAGTTGAGAAGCTTTGTAGCCTAAGCTTTTGCACAGGTCCTTAAAGCTTTTCACAGCTGCCTGTTTTGCAGTTGCAATTGCAGCTTTGAACCTACTTTTGCATTTATTTTGTAATCAAAAAATATTATTAATTTAAGCATTTTATAATTACAAAATATATCTTTTTAATAAGAGTTTTTTTTTTAATTTTTTCACTGATTTAAACTTAATTTCACTTTACCTTTCGACAAAGGTTGTACGTTTTAAAATTTATACATTTTTTACCTAACAAGGCGCCGCACTTGTGGTTAAAAAAAAATGTTGAGGGGTTAAACTAAAATTTTTAGCAGCTGCCACAACAATAATAATAATAAAGGACAACAAAGGCGGAATTATGCCACAGGACAAGCAGCTGTTTTGCAACTGAGAGCAAAACCGGAACCGGAGAATGCGAGTCCTGTGAGAGTGGGAAGTGAGAGAAAAGGCGAGCGAGCTTTTGGGCAACTTCGGTTTTGGTTGCATTTTCCCCAGGATGCAAGGGGTATATCCAGTGGGATTGTAGGATGAACACGGATTTGATTAAACGAAAATATATTTTTAAAACGTACTTTAAAAATATTTAAAAGAATTTAAAGCTCAAAGAAATAATTGTAACAATAAGGGAGTAACATTTTAATGTAAATTAAATATTTAGATAATGTTTAATATCCTCATAACTAAAGGCAAAGCGACTTCTTCATTTTTCCAGGACATTTTTGAGTCCTAACCCTCGCTTTATTTTCACACTTTTGTTTGTTTGGCCTGGCACTTTGCGGCCTTTGCTTTTTTAATTTAAATGTTAATCCGGTTGCATGTGCATGCAGCTCCCTTGGCGTCACCCCTTTGCTTATTTGCTTGTCCTGTGAACTGGCATATTTTTCATAATTCCTGTGGCCTCACCGCCCGCTTGCCGCACTTTAATATTTGCATATGAGGCAGGAACAGCAGCAGCAGCAGCAAACACCAGACTGACGCCAAACTTAAATGGCAAAAATTGTTAAAGCGTTCCCCTTGGCGCCTGCCTGCAGCCCCCAAGCCCTCGTCTTATCCTCCGCTTCTTGAGCTCACTTAAGTTTTTATATCCTGGCTCGCACACACGTCGCTTTATTGTGTATTTGTCTTGGCTGCCGCAAATAAAGACGGTCTAAATGCAAGACGTCGCAGCAGGAGTGAGTTCGGGCCAAAGGAGAGAATTCATTAAAAATTAATCCAACGAGTGCGAGGTATATTTGGACCCATTTCCGCTATCCTCCCTTTTCCTGCTGTCTGCTATTCAATTACGTATGCCACGGCAGCCATGAAAATGACCTGCAGCGCCGCCGTCGTCGTCGTCGTTGTCCTGCCTCCCCAGGACCTCCATCCTCCGCGAGCGTAGTAAATTCTAACAGCACTTGGGGTTCACCTTTGGCCACCCTCTCACCTCACCTGGCTTTCCCTCACAGCTCGTTGCCCGGCTGGCTGGCAGGATGGCTGGCTGGCTGGCAGTTTTATGTGTTTTGTCTTCGCATGCCGCATAAACGGAATTATTTACAATTTATTTTTACCTGAGCTAAGACCCCCCGGGAACACAGAGAAAAACTAGGACATTATTTATTTTTTAGCGTATAAAATTAATCAATTAATATATGGATAATTTTAAGTGATAATTGTAACTTCATTAAAAAGTTTACATACATTAAAATATCCTTGATGACAATATTTTCTCTCTGTGCTGGAAAACCCCCAAGACAAAGATGAAGCAGAAACGAAGAAAAGCCAAAGGAGGTGGAAAATGCCAGGACAAGGGCCAGTGACGGTGGCAAGTGCTGGCATTTGGTTGCCGCTTGTTTGTTTTTGTGCTATTCAAAATGTCTTCATTGCCGGACCGAAGATGCCATGCCGTAGCTGACCAAGGAGCCAGAAGGAGCCAAAAAGGAACAAGGAGCCAGGGCCAGCAAGGACTCTGCTTGATTGCCTTTAATTCGAAGATGAAAAGTCTGCACTCTCTCTCTAACTCTCTTTTAATTTGAACCAATACCCCGACGAGAAGAAGGTATGTTCTTGTGGTAATAAAAGAAACCTTTTGATATTGTTTCACCAAAAACGATTTTATAGATTTGAATTCAACGTATAAAAATTATAGCACTTCTACATTATAATTTCTGCATTTGACATGAAACATCTGACATTTCCTGAACATTTCGTGGATTCTTTGACGGCGCAAATAGGAACTTTGATTGCAATGTGGACCAGATTATGTGGAGGGACAGTATAATGCCGGTTATTAAAATACTTGCACTTGACATCTCAGAGGCGTTGGTGCTGGATCCATAGCGACTGGTCCCATACGGAAATGGTGGTATGGTATAATTACTTCCATCAGCCATGTTTGATCCGTGGTACTTTGAGAGATAAACGATTTAATTGAGAACATACATAAGGTGAGGAGTATTTACGCTGAGGACTTTTTACTGCCCGTCTATTTTTTCAAGCTGTAATATATTTAAGTTATGTGTTAATTTTGAGAAAATGCCAGAATGTTTGTAACGTAAAAGTAAAAGCTATTGAAAGAGGGATGTGTTCATAGAGAGATGCCTTGCTTTTAGGATAACTATAGAATCACTGATTAAGATGGATTATGACTGCAACTATTGAGTTTATCAAACCGAAAAATCATTAGTCAAATAGCCAATTTATCAGTTAGAAAGCTCTCCTGCAGACTATTCAAAACCGAAGCTCCACAAGTGTGTTGCTTGCCTAATTGAATGCCAATGCAAATCGCAATGCAATTGAAAGATATCTCTCTCTCTCTTGGTTGAAAGACACTCTGCATAAATTGGAGGTGGCTTAAATGCAAGAGGCCAGAGTGCAGCTAAACAGGCATTAACGCCAAGGATGCCAGAGGATGCCCCACTTGAGCACTCAGTAAGGTACTCGTTCTCGCCAGCCCCATCCCCATCCTCATCATTATCATCAACATCATCGTGCGGCACTCATAAGCATAAGTATAAGCCTGAGCGATGATAAATCATTAGGGGCAACGTGTTGCGGCCAACTTGACTTGACAGTCACTGCAGCATTCAGCCCGCTGTAGGTGGTGGCCTGGGGGGTGGCCTGGTTGGCTGGATGTTGACTGGTGTTGCCGGTGATTTCAGTGCTTGTCTCACAGTGATGAAAGTCAGGAGTCCTCGGGCAGATGTCAGCAGAGCTGAGTCATCGGTTCATAATTCAACAAAGCTTGATTTAAGTGGGGGGAAATATTAATAGCTTAATGAAAACGTATAATTAAATACCTAATTTTATCATATATATTTAATATATTTATTATATCCCAAGTTGTCATCACTGCCTTCATAAATGGCTTCCAAAAACTTCCCCAAAATATCCGCCTCATAATTATGCAATTCAGCCGCAGTAAAGACCCCTTTCTTTGTCTGGTTCTATCATCGCCGGCGATAATTATTAATGTGCACCTCAACTTGGCAAATAATGATATAGTGCTCCATAGATACTCAGCACATCTCGGTGTGTGTGTGTGTGTCCTGGGGAAATTTATGGGCAATACGTGTGGTATAAACAACACCCTCCCCTCTTGATTCTAACCCTTTCGAATCCATTCCGTCACCTGCTGCTGATGGCTCTCCATTTAATAGAGTTTGGGTTTGGGAGTGAAATGCCCATTAGCTTGGCCTTTTCCGCTTGACTTTTCCGACCGCAATGCGACGCTCGTTGCAAAAATGCAAATTAGCTGAAAATACTTTTCGCTTTTCAAATATTTGTATAAAGAAAATGCACTAAAAAATGATTACGATATGGATGTAACGTATGCGAAAGGATAGCTAAAATATTCCGCTTATATTTTGTATATTTTATGAGGTTTTTGTTTAGCTTTTGTACATTTTTTACCCATTTACTCATTTCTTGTATTTTCTAATTTTAAATTCTAATTGTATAGTAGCTAAAGCTCCCTTTCTTACCCTAATTATTTTCTGTGACAAATGTACCTTGAACCAATATCCATTTCCTATTTAGAACTCTTGCGAATCTAGCTTATTTTGTTTTTTTTTCATCCTTGCACTCTCCTATAATTAATCAGCGGGTAAATGCAAATTACTTTTCTTACTTGACGTTGCAGTATTTGTTCCTGGTCGTGTTATGGCCCCGCTTGATCCTGACTCGTGCTGCTAACTGTGTTAACCGGAAACGGAAATGTAGCTTGCATAACAAATGAATTTCGCTGAGGGGCGGCGCCCTCTGCTCCTTCGCTCCTTTTGACAAGTCACCAAGGCCTCGTGCCATTGTTCGTCCTGCCAACCCCCAGTTGCTCCCATTCCTTCGCCGCATTTCTTTGGCACAAATTGTTTTTTCCACATATTGCCAAAAGGGATGGGGTCCTTATTTGAAAGACAACTGCCAGTGACAGGCCTCATTTCGGTTCAGAGCTCAAGACACAGCTAGAGGCTGCCTCCGAGGAGACCCAAACCCAAAGCCCGGCTGCAATGCGAATTGCATTTCGTCGGGGGAAAATTTATGAACATCATTGCCATGCGTCAAATAAATGTCAAAAAGTACGCCAAAAGTGCGGCCATTAATGCAAAAGATCCGTGGAACCAACAAAAATATTTCGTTTGCCATCCGCTGGACCGCAATAAAAAATTTCACAAAAATTGTTCGGTTTTTTGTTGCTTTTTTTCTTTAGCCACTGCCGCTATGGCTGATGTTTTTTGTTTGGCATGTTAAACACAATTTTTTAATGAATTTTCACGCCAGTCGAGTGTAAAATGGCAGTGTTCTGACGGTGGGGCTCCTGCTACTTTTGAAATGCCATAAAACTAAAAAAAATAAAAATACAAAAATATATATTCCCCCGGGCGGCGGCAGGCAAAGTGAAAAAATTGTTTTTCGAAAGTTTGTTGCTGATATTCCTCAATGGTTGTTGCTGCTGCTGCTGACCATCATTTCTGAATGCCAGCGCTGTCTGCCCGAATGTCTCTCTTCTCATCTCACTTCGTCCTTTCGCCCCTTTTGCCATTTTCCCCCCATTTTCCGGCTTCTGGTGATGTTTTGTGTGAATTTACCAAGACAAGGCAATGGTGGCCTGAATGTCCTAACAGGCTATGGGATTCAATTGGCTCACTCGATAGTTTTGGAGATATTTTTAGAGTTACTTGGCTTTGGAAATAAATATTATTTCATTTATTTTAATTTAATAAAGGAGGAAAACTAGGAAATCTTCTTCAAAAGTATCAAAAAGCTCTGCAATTATCCACTTCTAAGTTCTATTCAGAATTTAGAGCTTATCTTTACATCCTTCTAAAGGCGATTCCAATCTTTTGTATAGTAAACAACAAAGAAATTAATGGTTTGGATAAAAAGTTAATATCTAAAATAATAAAATATCTAAAAAAGAATTTTTAATTAAAACAATTCTAATCTTGAATGAATTTAAGCCATAATATAATTAGACTTTGATTATATTAATGTCTCAATTTTCCTTGACTCCAAGAAAACCTTCAAATTCTATATCTTTTGGAACCTCAAGCTCCGCATTAAGTGTCCCTTTTCCAAAGGGCATTTACCATTCCCCATGATAATCCCCAGATATTCATCTTCCACTCGCTTCTTGTTTTATTTTGCATTTTGTTGCTGTTGTTGTTTTCATTTCGATGCTTCAAGCGCAAGCGACAGATGATAATAAAAAATTTTATTACACACAAGCTCATCCATTTGACTTAATGGCGGTCGGAATGTTGCAGGCTTTTAATGTGCGTCATCATCAGGGAGGGGGTTCGCGGTGATATTTCTCGTCTAGGTATTCCGCAGCTTCTGTTTGAGCTGTTGATTGTTTAATAATTTTTATTTTTTCCTTTACCGCTCTCTCACTGGGTCTGAGCTCTCTCAAGTGGAAGTGCATGTAATTTCATTTGCAATTTGCATTTAATTTTCGTGTTTTTTTTCGAGAGAGATTTGTAGGCCGCAGTGATTGCAGTTGCTGGGAA
This sequence comes from Drosophila mayri, assembly GCA_008042485.1. Taxonomy (NCBI): domain Eukaryota; kingdom Metazoa; phylum Arthropoda; class Insecta; order Diptera; family Drosophilidae; genus Drosophila; species Drosophila mayri. The sequence continues at coordinate 42,654 of VNJN01007885.1, forward strand.
AGCCAAATAAAATAATATCCGAGTATATATACTGTATATGCCGCACTCCCCCCTCGGCTGACACTCAATAAATCAGCGAAATGTGCGAGCAAAATAATAATTAATGGCCAAAATGTTTGGGAACGCATGAAAATTTGTGAAAAATTACACAATTTCCTTCTTCCCAATTATAATTGCCAGCGAACCGAAATGAGCAGTGCACTCTTAGTATGCGGCACATGTAGAAAATGAGTTAAGTGTTAGCCATCCCGCCAAAAATGGAACGGAAGCAGACAACACTTGGCTTAATTCCGTCCAACTGTCTGTCTCCCATTCATTGGCCAGTGCTCATCATCATTTGGCACAGCCGCATGTTCAATATGATTCGTGACATGTTAGGGAATTAGTGCTGGAGCCACCACACCATGGAACCATGGAACACCCCATAGTACACCCCATAGTGTACACCCCCCGAAAAAAAAAACCCCAGGAGCTGTCCAAGTTCTGTTTCTGGCCACGTGCGCCACATGTTTGTCATGCCAAGTGGCGCCAAGCGGCCTCATTAATGTGAGTTGCTTTAAGTTTTATTTATTTATTATTGGACTTTTTCCGGGTCTCACTGTTTTTTCTTTTTTTCTCTTCCTCTGGCTTGATGCCCTGTTGTTTTTCCTGGATTTGTGCTGGCTAATTGCTTTTTGTTTGGCCCCAGAAACGGAACTAGCTCGAGGAAAATTAGTAAAGCTAAGAAAAAAATTAAGTTTGTTGGCCAAGCAAGGCAAGGGTATTTATTTGGTTCTAGGAGAAATATTTTGAGAGATAAGAAAAATGTCTTAGAGCTTAAATTAAATATTAAACCTAGATAAGAAACATATAAAAATATTCATAATAAAGGAGTTTAAAGGTGTTTCTAAGATATAAGATGATTTCCTTCGCTTTAACACCTTAAAATATTTATTAATAATAATAATAAAGCTAAAGAACTAAAAAGTTGCGCTTTAGACTTTCTAAAGATAAATACAGATCCACTAAAAACCAATTTGAAATCTACTTTCTTATAATTGCTACAAAATCTCAACTAATTCGCTGTAACATCTCAAAATATCGAGTATCCGACGTGTGGCCGTCGCTGCCAGAAGTTGCCGCTAGCGCTTTGAGGTTCCCTTGGCGAGGAAAGCGATAGCCAGTGTTGTCACACGCAAAATAGTTGCTGTCAGGACCTCGTCCTTGTTTACAGTTTGCATTTAACAGCATTGCGGCCCAAAAGTTTGAGGCGTGTCTGGTTTCCACACGAGTCCCTGGTCTCTTATCATGTTAGTTGGGGCTTTATTGCCCCCGAAAACAGTGGCGCAAGAAGTATTTAGTTACATGCCTCGGCATGCGGGTGTCAACTTCCTTAGCTCCACTCTCTCTTTCCCCTTGGTGTCTCTGGCATCTTCGTCTAATTTGTAAAATTATTCGCACGTACTTTCTTATTAGTTTGTTGTGCCTTGTAAAATTGTTGCCCGAAAAAGCGAAACTTTTGCGGAAAGGCAGCTGGAAAATAACGTATCTGTTTCGGTTTAAGGGTGATTTTTCTATATATAACATGTAAGTTTAAATGTTATGATTCTTTAGCCTCAAATACTAGATCTTTTTTAACAATTTTCCACTCTATTTATTTGTAAAGAATGACCCACAGCGAGTCCACTCAATCAAGCCAAGCGTTACAAAACTCTTGACCGAAAAACAAGCGACGGAAAAACCTTCAGACAACAGAAAATTTCCATTTATCAAGCGGTATAACAGCGACATTTGATCAAGATATTAGCAAATGTTCAATTTATTTAGAAAAACCGCCGCAGCACATGGCCTGCACAAAAAAAAAAAAAGAGAAAAGCCCCCACACAAAACGAGGAAAAACAAGTAGTAAGGACTGGGTGCAACACGGTTAAAAGAAAAACCCAAACCGAAACCGAAAAATGCAAATCGAGCTGGGGGAATTAGTGACAGCCGAGCGGAAAGACCGACTCCACTTTCAGTCCGGCTTTTTCCCTCAGAGCTTTCCCAGTGTGACATTTGCAATTGACAGTCGCATCGAGTTGAGGTTTCCCGAGAGCGGGGAATTTTCGGTGGCCGAGGGGGGAGGCAAACAAAGTCAACTGCAGCCTTTCCTTTCATTCGTTCTTGCCTCTGCGACAATTTAAAACTGCGAAAGTTTTAAATGTTCGCCTCGTTCCTTTTTATTTTCAAGTTTTTCCGCCTTTCGTAGCGCTTTTTCCTTGCGGCAAAATGTCAAACTGCGGCCAAAAAGTTCGCGTGCAAAATGGCGTCCCAAAGGGGCGTGGCTGGAGGGCAGGGTAGGGACAGGGGAGGGAAGGCAACCGCCGGCGAACACGTGTGCAGTTTTCCAAAATATTTCTTTAAATTTTCCTCACTCTCAGCGATTCATTAAGCCGAAAAAGGTTTATTCCTTTTTAAGCCGATTAAGATATCCTTTTTTTTGGCACAGTGGTTATTGGGGTAATAACTTGTCCTTAATTTATTATAAGAATTTAAAATGTTTCTAGCTTCATAGACATATTTAAGAGAGCTACTTGGATATCTTAACTTTTTAGAAAAAAATTAACAAGAATTGCTATCGATTTTCTTTGAAGGTGGCTTTCTAACTCTTTTTCCATTTTTTCATTGCAGTTTTATATTACATCCCTTTACCTCTATGATCCCAATGTATCAATTTTCCAATTAACTAATTATTTATTAAACCATAAACCAATGTAACAACCAGGTGAGAGAGGACAGCAGCACTTACTTTTAATTAGCAAACAAAACGAAAACGAAATCGTAAATGAAATGCCGCCGAAACCGACCAAAGGTATGCAAAACTTTTGTTATTGTCGCCAAATAAATTTCACCAATGCGACTGTAGGGGGCGGAGGAGGCGTGGCTGGTCCAAAAAATACGCAAATAAGGGAGGCGGTGGTTTGCGGAGGTGAAAAACAACAAGCGGCTAACAGAAAGTTCCACCGACAGCAAAATTATGTGGCGTCAAATGCGGCGCGTCGCCTCAGGGAAAAGCCCTCTGTAACCGGAGCTACCGTTGGAGGTGTGGGCGTGGCCAGGCGGTTTTCCCACCTGTCCACCCCCACCTCACCTGCGGTTGCCGTCGGGTCGGAAATTTATGCTGCTGTGTGAAATTTTACGCGACAGGTGGAAAAATAAAAGCAACTGGAGGGCAACAAAAAACTGCAGCGCAAAAAGTTGCATGCAAATTTCTAAAATGGAGAAGGAAGTGCTCCAAGTCTGTCTGAATCTCAACCCTTTCCACTTTTACTTGCTAGAACCCTTCTTCCGGCCAGAATAAATCCACTTAAATATTTAAAAGGACGAGGTCCCTTAGCTGTCCGGGTATCCTTCTTTAACACTTGATTAGCAGCGCTTCCTTATTTCCTAAGTGGGGTTTCCATGTTAACACTTGCCCACAACAACTGTCCTCATTAGAGAGAAGGGTCCGCCGGCTCGTGACTGGCAACGTAAATCATCAATTAAAATAAATTTTCCATTTGGGGGCAATGTTTGAAATTAATTTTTAAAACGAAATGTTTTTGTAAATTATGAGGGTCACTTGAAGTGGGTCCAAAAGAGGCTGACTCGCGGGCTGGAGAAGTGAGTGAGGGGCTAAGGGTTAGGTCAAAGTTTAATAGAAATTTTTAATATTTTGTTATGAAATATAATGGTTTAGATAAAGGGAGTATACAGTTTACAAAAATTGATGTATTTGGGAGGGAGGAAGATTATTAATAATAACTACAAGACTTTCCACAGAGCTCCCTGGCTTTTTGATGCATATTTCCTTGGTGAATAACCATTTACTTTTGCCTTAACTTTTATATATTTTAACTGATACTTATTTCTTTTTAACCTATCACTTAATAAACCCAAAGAATGCCCCGATAATGATCTGGCAAATGCAAGCCGTATTTCAAAGTTGGCCGCAACATTGCAAGTGGTAATTGCAACTCAGTGGCAAGCTCTGATATCCTTAGACCTGCCGCCTGATTCAGTTTCTTTTTTTGCTGCTTCCAGGAAAACGTTTACCCAAACCTACCCCAATAAGTGTGGGGCATATAAATTACGGGAATAAAAACTGAAATTGCTGCAAAAACAGAAACACACTTAAAATACACACAACACACACACACACTGAGTAGGACGTGGCAAGGCAATGGCAAAAACGGAATATTTATGAACGCACCACGCGACGAGGGAAAGCGAAAATGCGCCAAACGAAATTGTGAAGGGAATGCGATGGGGGAATGGAAATGGGAAATGGGAATGGAACCAAGACCAACGAACCAAGTCCGAGGTCCTGTCTACCCTCCCCTATATATATCGCACGGCATAGTATGGTATATATTTTTCCTTCTGCCGGGCAATGTTTGCTGGCAGATAAAGCAAATGGCAAAAGTGTTTTCCATGCGCGATCGATAAACACGGCGCCAGCAAGGCGGGACAAATTTTCATAGTTCAAGTGGCGCCTAGGAAAACCCACCGCCTTTCGAAGTGAAATGTGGCCAAAGGCAGGCGGCAGTAAAAATTCAGCTAACAGAAAGCAGCGAGCAGCAAGCAGCTAGCATTTCGCAGAGAAATAAATGCGATAAAAATTATTGCGGAAGTGCGCAGGCGAACACACAAAAAAAAAAAAAATAGAAATGGAAAAATAAACCAGAAAATGAAAAGAAAAGGAGCAACAGGAATGGGTTTGACGCGTATTTTTGGCCCACTCTTTTGCACCTCATCATCGGCCGGGCGGGGATCCGGGTCCTTTGTGATTCCGTTGAATCATCGCCAAGGACGAGAACGAGAATTGATATCACGTGTCAGTCCAACGTCAATGTCACTCAGTCACTTCCTCGAAGGCGAAGCATAAAAAGCCCAGCTAAATGAGGCTCGGCTCCCTTCGGATCTGATTTTATTTTACGATTTAGGCGTGTGTTGGCCTTTAGCTGTTGCCAAATTAGTTACCAAAATTAACTTGTCTATTTGCATGGATTGCCGTTTTATGGCAACTTGGAGTTGGACTTGGAACTGGGACTTTGAGCTTCTTGATGTTGTCATAAGATGGAGGGAGGGGTTTAGGTTTTGGGGCATAAAGATGAGTCATGGAAGGAATTGTTGACAGCGATTTATTTGATAGCTGCCATATCGGGGCCAGGGGCAGGATATCGTTGCGTAAAATTAGGCGAGTCATTAAAAAGGACATTCGGTGTAATTTCGAAAATGTTTCGTAAGTTAAAAGGTGGTTCTCTAATTACTTAATCAACCTAAAAGTATACAGCCTTAAGAGATCTTAAAAGGTGTTTTATATATAATAAATAAATAAGTAAAGTAAAGTCCCAAAAAGGAACTCCTCTTCAGGAAGAGTTTAATATGAAGTTTAACTTTGAAATGCTTTCATTTAAATATTTTCCTTGAATAATATAAAACAGTTATTTCCCTTTTCTATCAAAATAATAAATATTTATTGCCCAACCAAGATATAGACATTAAAAGTTACTGCATTATTTCAACCCCAAACCCCATAACCTTGACACTGCCCCGCAATCAATTTCTCCCATCGCTTTTCCAATAAATGCATTGCGCTGAGACAATAAAACTCTATGAAAACTAAACAAACAGGGAACGAATGGGTCGCGGACCCATTGTATACACACAGATATGTGTCTAGATTGCCGCAACTAACATTTGGCCAGGACAAATATTTACCCTGTCGTCTCGCTTCGCAGTCCGATTCGCCTCTCATCACGCACAAACGCACAAATTACAGGGGAATGGAAGGACTACAGAGGGGGTGGTGCAATTCGGGGGTAGGGCTTGACCAGTGCGAACAATAAGCAATAAAATTATATGCCATATTATACATATACACAGCAATCCACTCACACGCGCGCCAATATAATTTTGAAATCAGTTAAGTGTTGGCTTTGTTCGAATGGAGCTTCAAAGGCAGTTTTACACTGCGAATAACTTGTGATAAAAAAGTAACAAAAATTAATTGAATATAATAATATTAAACATTTAGGAAGGTGATCAATATAAAATATATACAATTTTCCTAAAATCCTTAAAAGATTATTTAATAGCCGCTGAAAATATTTACCAGTTTCTTATTTATAAATTGTTTCTATACATATTTATTAATTTTAAATATATATATATTTTAGATTAAGGACTGTGCAGAAATGCCACAGAAAATATATCAATTAATATATAACTAAAAAGAATTCTGCTAAATACTGAATTTCTATAGATTATAATCATTTAAATCTTTAGTCTTTTGAAATCCTTTAAAAAGATATATATTTTATGTAAACATTTAATTGAATTGAATTTAATAAATAAATTCCTTTTTGTAAATTAGCTTTGGACATCTTCTTTAAAGGCTTTCAAAGTCTTACAAAATTTTAAAGGACCCCTGAAAGCCTAAAATTATATCATAGCAACCCTTTAGACACTTATTTATAATTTTTTAAAATTTTATATCAATTTCAGTGACAAATTTGATTACTTTCTCCCCTTAAGACCTCACAAGTTGTACTTAAACTCACCAAATTTTTGTTATAATGTATTCCCAGTTAGGGTCTTATTCGTTCTATTCGCATTCCAGCACCCCAGTGCAAGTCCAAGTTCTTGTCGTCCTTCCAAGTCCGTCCTGTCTGGCATTTATTGTCGCGCTGTCCAGGACGAGGAGTACATTAAATGCGCATCATAAATTTCATTACATTATTATGGCGTTGTTTGCGACAACAAGCCAAAGCCGTTTGGCCGGCTTGGGCTATTTTATTGGATCGCCTCCGCTGCAGCGATGGCAAATCACATAAATAAAACTATCCGATTCTATTGTCTATCCATCCGCCGCCAACGGGCTCTTGTCTTTATTAACGCACTAATTATGGGGCGTGGGCAATGCATTTTGTCAGCATAATTTATGGGGCCGAGTCGGGCGTTTTTTGTACCCCAACAACTTTCTCCAAGGAGAGCCGGCACACGCCTTTATTTTGGCAGGCCAAATAATAATAATAATAATAATGGGAGGACGGCGTTGCGTAGGAAAATTATTATGTCTTGCCAAAATTTAAACAAAGGCGCAGCCCTCTAGCCTTGTTGTCTGGGAAAATTGATGGCTTTGCACTGGCCAGCGACAAATGGCAGTGAACTTATGTCAATGGAGCATAAAATAACCTAACTGGGTCGCTGGGGGATCGGGAAAATACATATATAGGTTGGGTAATTGAGTTTTCAATGGAGGAAATGAAAGTACACTTCGAATACAATTGGGTTTTCAGGTGTTGTGGTTCAAATATGATATTATACGGAAGATTTCTTCTGTTTTATATAAAAAATATTAAAGAAAGACTCAAAAAAACATATTAATCAAGCAAAAGGCAAGACCTTGCTACATGTTTCCCAAACCAAGAAAACACTTTCACTGCATCCTGTAACTGCAGCAGAAAATATAAAAAAAGGACGAAAAAATAGATGGAAAATGTTCCTGCGAACTAGAGCACAAAATTTAATTTCCAGCCAAAACATTGTTACGCTGCAGTGCCATCGAGATCGGTCAGACAACCGCAAGGAAAAGCCAATCAAACTTACAAGCTGACCGCTTGCATGACAGGACCCATAACCAGGAGCCATAACCACCCCACTGTGAGTCCTCCTTTTGCCGGCGACAAAACTGAAGGCGAAAGTAATTTGCAAGCCACTTTGCAGGACCATAAACGGGGGTGGAGCTGGGGGACACTAAAAAAGTCCTGTAGAAATAATTGAAAAATTTGCACTACATTGAAAATCGAATTATGAAAGAAAGTGACGATGGCGCAGGAAATATCAATTAGCACAAACAAGAGCTAAACCCCATTAAAGGCTTATTTATACCGGCCGAAAATAAAAAGAAAAATGTGGAAAAAGGGAAGCCAGCTGTAAGCAAATAATATGGAAAAACTTTACACAAACAACCCTTAAGCTGCAGGAAGTGGAATGGAGGGAGTAGCAGCAGTCGGCGGGTGTAGCTGTAGCTGTGGAATTAATTGCTTTATATGGCGTGATAATTTATTGAAGCCCACGATGACCAACATGGGAGCAAAGGCAAGGTCCTGCCTGGCGCTGGTCATGGTCCTGCTGCTGCTCCTGGCCATGGCCCTTGTTCTGGTCCTGCACTTCCCTGCCAGCCGGGGATAACACAAGTATTATGCCAGCAACGAGGCGTAAGGGTCAATCACATTAGAGACATGCGATTCCGAGGGTGGTTGGTCCTGGCCTCTTATCCTTTTCCCAACTCCTTGCCCTGTTGGTCAAGGGTTTGCCCTCTGCATTCTGCAATCTGATTATGTGCTCCGGAGAAGGGGCCGGGTAATACGTTTTCCCTGAATAATAAACATGCCAGAAGAGGTACTATGTGTTTGTTATGATGCCAGGGCCACATCGAAAATATATATACTTTATGTGTCTGGTCGAGTGCTTTAAATTCTATCTTTTAGAAAGATATTACCTTATATACTTGTAATTCTACACTAATTTTAGGTATCCTCAAAGTTTACATATTATTTAAAAGCGTATTCAGTCTTCACCTTTATTTTTTTCGCTTTTTGCATTATTTTATTTTGGCCCTCAACGGATTTACGCACTGCCACTGGCCAGCTGAGAGGAATGTATGAATGGATATGGTATGCATATAATCAGGGCATTCAATCGACTTAATTTCATTATGAATACGAAGGCAGCAGCTAAACGCCTTTGGCCTCCTTGCCTCTCTCCCTCCCGTTTTGCCATGATTTCCTTTTCGCCGCTTGGCCAAAGCCGAGCTCATAAATAATCTTGCCAACTTGTCGGTGGACAGGAGGACACTCGCCAGTCTCTCCGGTTACCCGGTCTTAGCCACGAGCAGCTGCTCGAGTTGCAGGGGCCACACCCGCGCTCCATCCGCAAGGACTCCGTTTTGGCCGCTGTGTTGACAAACAAATATGAAACTAATCCTTGGTAATTAGTGCGCCAACTTTTGCTGCATTTTGAGCCAGGAAGGGACCCAAGGACACAAGGACGGGGACTTGTAGTCGCTGATGGAGAGAGTGAGGAGCCCCAGACCGTTTGCTGCTGCTCTTTTGGCATCTCAGTGTCAGTTACACTTCACGGAAAAATAGTTTAAAATAAAGGATTTTTATGTACAGTAAAAAAATATCATTAAAATATGTTTAGCCTCTTAAAAATGTATTTTATTTAATTTTAAGACTATTCTTCTATGATTATTTGTCATGCCTTTTAATTTCTCTAAACCCTTTTCTCTTTTTCCCAGTGTAAACCTAACTCCTGGTCATAGGAAGTTAGCAGATTCCTTGTGCTTTCTGCTTTTTGCGGTTTTCCCGGTCGCATCTCGTCCGTATTTTTTTTGTCGTTTATATTTTTTGTTTTTTCTTTTTTTTCGTTTTTGTGGCGGTGTCGTCGTTATTTTTATTGGAAAAGTTAAGCTTGTGTTTTGATAGGTTTCAGTCGTAAAGGGATTAATTAGTGCGGACTTCGCACCAGCGGTTCCGCCGGCAACAGGATAAAGCCAGTGTCTGGGGGCAAGCTCAAAATGCCGCCTCATGTCGCAATGCATAATTAAAGCTAAGCTGCATTGCATAAAGTTCCAGCCAGCGAAAGGGAACGGGTTGGAGTCCTGAGTACGTAAATGAGATGGCTTAACGAGGAGTATTTTGCATTTCTTATATAATTAGACACTTGGAACATGAACTATTTTAATGTTAATATAAACTAGAATATTGTAAGAAATTCTTGAGAATGAAATCCCCACAAAAAACTTGATCCTTTTTCCCAAGCTGGTTCTTATCCCCATCCAGAACTCAATTACTTATGGAATTCCTCACATAATTCTACATCTGGCCAGTTGTCTTCACTTGAGTTTATTAATTTTATTATTTCGCGATCCCCGCCAATCCTTTTCCTCCTCGCCGACAACATTTCTGCGCTGGAAATTCCAATGCTGTAGAATTTCTCGGTGTTTTTTCCCGACTCCTTTCGGTTGGAGGGGGGGCTCTTTCTTATCTTTTTATTATGAACTGCAGCGACAATTTTGCTAGCCATGTCAGCGAATGATTTACGAGGCCGTGCCGTACAAATGAAAATTGTACTAAAAACGGTCAAAGGGGAGTTGGGAGAGTCGGTGTTGGGACAAACCTTTTTTGTGGCTCTGAAGTTTTGGCCACAAAACAGGAAACGGAAATGAGTGCGCAGAACGGCAATGGCGACATGTGAAATGTGTTTGCCACCAACGAAGAAAAACAAGCAAACCAAAAATAAAAAAAAAGGAGACCGGCAAACACACATGCAAAATAAACGGGTTCAAGTGGCGCTCGTAAAAGCGGGAAGGAGGGAAAGCCAAAGGATAACTGTTGAATTGTTGGCCATAATAACAAGGCAGCCAGGCAGCCAAGCGACTCCCATGTGTGTCCGTGGCTGTGTCTGTGTCTGCTCCTGTTTCTGTCCCTGTTCCTGTGTGTGTTGGCTTGTCGCGTAGCAACTTGTGGCTAGCTTAATAGCAGTTAACAGCATACCAGCAAAAAGGGGGCAAAGAAGGGGGCCACCGGGTCAGAGGACAGCTCAGGGGGTCGTCTGCATGTTCATCTCAAAAGGATAGAGATGAAAGCGCTCGAAAAGTGTTCATTTGGTTAATAAATTTCATTAATTTGCTAACCAGATGCGCACTGGAATGAGTTTTGTCGAAAGGAAAAATATATTTGAAGTAATGGTGAGGTATTCTAGTTTATTTAAAGAGGAATAATAAATAAATATTTCGATATTTCTCTCTTCCTTTAATATTTGCAATAATTAAAAAGGAAATATGCCATAATTTAGCCTGGTTTTTCGACGAGAAAATAATTAATTTAAAGATTTAGGTTTCCTTTTATTAAAGTTGAAGATTAAAATATTTAAATAAACAAATTAATAAAAATTAAGATTACCAAATTGCTTTCCCAAAAGGTACCTTTTATTATTTCCCCTCAACATATTTGGAATAAATTAACCTAAGCTCAAGTGACATGCTAGAAAATCCAGAAAAAAACACTAAACAATTGCCCAAGGAATACGCATAAAAGGAATGTACAAGAAAATACGATTAAACCGAACAACTGGGAAATAAAATAACCCTGGCAACCGAACCGCGTGCTGTGAAAACAATCCAATCAATTTATTAATTAAGCAAGCCACTCGGACCAGAGGAGCGCCTGATGTACGACTGCCGGAGGACATACATATATGTATACATACATATATACAGCCGATCTGTCTGTCTGGCGAAAATGCTTCCCTCTCTTTGCTCCTTGGACTCTGCGCGTCTATTTGTCTAGCTTTGTGCAATGGATTTTTAATGTTTTTCTCCGACTTGGAATCGCGCGGGAGGACAATAATGTAACGCATTGTTAAGTCCGCTTGGCACTTTTCGCACGCCAGCTGTGTCCGGCTGGAAAAGCAAAGGAAACCCCCAAGGAGAGTCAGCTAAACTGGCTCCGGTCTTTAATGAGCCCCAAACTGCAATTACGCAAAACATTTGCGGCACTGCATGTGTCTCAAATGGGGCGGCAATGTCTGAAATAGTTTTAATTGCGTTTTGCTTTTTATTTTATTTTATTGCATTTGGCGCTCCAACAATTTCGTTATGCCAAAGTAAGTTGTACTTAGACAGAATATCCATTATATATGTGAGAATCTACTGAATAGTTTGGGAAATAAATGTGGTTGACTTTTGACTATAAATTTTAATTTTAAGCAAAGAGAAATGGAAGTATCTATAAAGACAAATACATTTTTAAAGTAAATTTGCTTAACATAGGTACCTATAATTATTAGTTGTTATTCGACTAACAATTTAGAAGCTTTAAATAAAGAATATTTTCGAATAAATTCAGCACTTGTCGCGTTTTTTATTAGTAGTTCGACCCAGGCAGGCCCTTGTGGCCCAGTAGCATCGTTAAATGTTATGTCCTTTAATAACAAAGCAAACAAGAACTTCAAGGATTGTCTCCTATAAAGTATAGAATGCAACAGCTAAGGGGTCACAGTCACAAAGGAACAGCAGCCATGGAGAGGCCTCTTTACCTTCCAACTTTGATTCTCATCCTTATAAGCAGCCCAATCCTGGCCAGCAGTCATCTTCAGATTCCTCTTGAAATCGAGGAAACCAACGAGCAGCTGGAGAACGACATAAGCCGTTTGTTCGAGGTTATAACTAAACTTAACAAAGCTATTGGATGCTACAGTTATATCGTTTTTTCGGGAAACGTCCTACTGAAACCTTCTCTTGAACATCGCCTGATGGAACATTTCGGTTTTCCTATATATACGGTTGATTCGAACAAAGGACCTGTTAAACATCTATATAAAAAGGCTGAAAACATGGTGATTATTCTATTCAACGGCCTTGATGATCCAATTCTGAATGCCCTGAACGACACGAAACTTTCCAATGGGCAACACCACTACAACTTCCTTTACATTTCACGAAGCAAACAAAAATCGCATTTAACAATTGATGAAATTTGGAAGTTCTTCCGCTGGTGTTTTGAGCTAAAGATCGATCGTGTGCTGCTCCTTTTCCATGGCGAATCCGAAATCGAGACTTGGACATACTTTTATGTCAAAAATTTAACAGTGACAAGGGTCGCAAATAAAAGAAAATTCCAGGATACCTTTCGAACTCAAGGCTTTCGATTTTCCGTTCAAGTGGCCAATGATCTGCCATCTATTTTTTGGGTAAGTTTTTGGAAGGAAAGTTCAATTATTTTACAGTTAAAAAATATAATAATTCATATGCCAACCGTTCAGTACAACTCAACGGAACAAGCGGATGTGATTGGCGGCGGAAACATCAGTCTGTCCGGACCCATTGGCATGCTGATGGTGGAATTTATGCACTACATCAATGCCAGCATGGACATTCTTCCCATCAAAGAAAAACTTAACTCTAACTATGACATAGTTCAGCCACCGAGTGACCAGAAAGTCGACTTGGTTGCCAATCTGGTGGTCAACGACAGCCTTTTGTTCAGTCCGTTGGTGATGGATACGCAGATTTGTCTCTTGGTGCCGCGCCGAAGGAAGATTCCCTGCAGCAGATATCTCGACAAAGTGATTGATTCCAGTGTCCACCTGCTCATGCTGTCTGTAGTCCTGCAGGTATTCGCCATAAAGTATATTGCTCATCGTCGTCGATCGCTGGTGGATTCGCTATTCAGCACCTTTCGCTTGCACCTGGGTATTCCCCTGCCTGGAGGTCAACTAGATCAATTGCCTCTGGCGGATAAGATAATTGAGAGTTTTTTACTCCTGTTCATGTTGATCTTAAACAATGCTTGTGGATCCCTATTGAGCAGCGCCTTAATAGCGGGACTGTATTATCCACCGATCACCGATGTGGAATCGATGAGAGCCAGTGGCCTAAGGATCATCACAGATGACCCCACAATACAGCAGGCCTTTCGGGAAAATCATATGCCCAGCTCATTGGCGGATCTGGTGGATCTAGTGGACAGCTATACAGAGTTTAGGTCTTTTAAAGAACTCAACGAAAGCGTTGTTAATGTGGTTCGAACGCCCAACTGGTGGGGAATTCAGTTATATCAGGAGCGTCTAAAATCGAAAAGACTCGCCATCGCTGGGCCTAAGCTCTGCTCAAGTTCCCGCCTCCTGCGAGTGCCAATCTCACCAATGTCACCGCTAAGATTCACCTTCGTTGACTACTTTTACAAGATTTTTGAATCGGGCCTCCAGCAGAAATGGCAAACAATGAGTTATCAAAAGTTTATGAATATTTATGGCATTACTAAACTACCCACTGACACGGACAACGAGTGGAGACCGTTGGGCATATCCTTCTATGCAGTGTTTCTATCAATATACATTGGTGGAATGCTGCTGAGCATTTTAGTATTTATTATTGAGCTACTCTATAAAAGATATCGTGGATAGAAAAATTGATATCGTCAAAGGTAATCCAGATAATTGTCTGTATAGTTTATTATGAATGTGCAATGAATGTTTTTAAATAAATCGCACTCCTTTTATTGCACCTTGAAAACAGCTCTTTAAATCAAAATCAATTATCCTTGAAACTGCCTTGACTCTGGTACCTCTTGAAGTTGCCCTGACATATACTTATATATTGGCCTTACAATTTTTGGCTAATTACATAAAGGTGATAAGAATTGCCCAAAATAAATCTAACTATTTCCACTCACCAATGAGTAGGAATTCTTGAGTCAAATACTAGAAAACTCCTCTCAAGGAATTTCGGTCTTCTGTTTTTTTTTTTTTTATATCCATTGGAGATAGTTTTTGGCAGCGCATGCGTCGTTTGGATCCTCTTTTTCGGCAGTAACTCACTCAAAATGTAGTTGGCTTTTTGGTGTGGAAGCCTGCACTTGCTGGCCCTCCGATTGGGGATGAATGCAATTGGCGAAAGGGGCGGACCGAGGGGCTTCTGGGTGCGGGGTAGAGGTAGAGCACAATTCCAGCTAATTGGCAATAATCAGGCATCGACCATAAATTGGCGTTAACAAGGCCGACAAATCAGCGGAACGCTGGCCATTTGGCATTTTAAATTGTGATTGAGCTGGCGGCATAAATCAGGCAAATTGAATTACAAAAAAACAAGGCAGCAATAAAATCTAGCAATTATATATTTGTGCATATATTTGTGCACTGTAACACACATCCGTGTGTGTGTGCGTACATTTTTCTGGCCTCGCGACAATTTAATTACAATTGGTCATGGAGAGAAATTGCAGTTGTCGCCGCACTGGCGCCGCAAAATATGCTAATTTATATTTATATGGATATGGAGTTATTCCCTTGGCGGATATCCGCCGCCTTCCCGCTTCTGCTGCCGCCTCTTTCCGCCTCCAAAGTTTGCTTCCAGCTCCAGACTCCGGCCGGGACTGTGTGAAATATATTTTCGGCGGCGACTGCGGTCGTAAAATTTATTGTTGCCAAATGCATATTTGTCACATTTTTGCAATGTGTTTGGCGGCCATAGAACAATTTATAAGCAACTTGGGACTTTGGCTAAAAGCCTTCCCCCATCTACAAAAAAAAAATATCGGTCTTTTTGGAAATACAAATATTTTATACATTTAAATGTTGCTTTTTGTGAAAATCACTTCAAATAGAAATCGCAAAAAAATAATTCGTTAAATTATAGATAAGACTGAACTTGTTAATGTGCCAGCAAAATACGTACAATTTATATAATTTTTATTTGAATAAAATGGCATTTCAGGTAATAAAATGTTTAAATAATTGCTGGCCTTCGGCAACAGCCTACATAATGGATAAAGCCCACGCCGCACGATACCAAAAAGAGTAGACATAAAAATATTCTCAGAGTGTGACTCATCCTTTAATGCAGATACTTTCGAGAAGCGCCTGTTTCGACTTTCTGTTCCAAACTTATCCTACTAAGTATATAAATATATAAAAACAAGGTATTGATTATAGTTATTTTGCATGCATGATTTCTTTATTTGATTTTAAATGGGATGATATGCTTTTTAAATCGGTCACAGGTTTACCTTTTGATGTTTAAGATGTTTCTTAATACCGACAGCATTACTTTTTAACCATTTTTGGGGGTACACTGTCAAACTTTTCAGGCTGGACGTCGGCAATGACCTTCATACCAGTCTTTGCCTGCCGGACATTTGTGACTTGGGTAATAAATAGTTGCCACCACAAAGAGCAGACTTAGGAATTTTTTCAGGTTGTGCCACATCTTCGTTTGCTTCGACACTCGATTCAAAACTAATTGCCATTTCTTATCAATCATATGGTTTATATATAATTATTTAATGCATTTTTTAACGGATTAATATGGATAAATTCCTTAACCTTGTTTTTTTTTTAATGTCAACAAAGGTTACAATACAAAACTTATTGCGTCGTAAGTAAAGAATAAAAAAAGGAAAGTTTTTTTTTCAGGCTTTAGGTAACGTTTTTGTTTCATTATTTTTATAGTTTTAAATGAAAACTCTCGCTAAAAGCCTTCCCCCATTTAGCAACAAAATCGCGTTTTTGTTTGGAAATACAAATATTTTATATGTACATTTAATTGTTGCTTTTTGGGTACACCCCTTCAAATGGAAAAATTCACTGAAAAATTCTTGATTCTAAGTGGTATGATATACTTTTTAAATCGGTCCCAGGTTTAGCTTTTGAACTGGGGTTATTAAGATGTTTCTCCATACCGACAGCATTACTTTTTAACCATTTTTGGGGGTAAAGGGATTCATCTTCAATGCCATATTACTATGGCTGGACGTCGGCAATGACCGGCATACCAGTCTGTGCCTGGCGGACATTGGGGAATTGGGAAAAAAATTGTTCCCACCACAAAGAGCAGGCTTAGGGGTTTTTCCAGGTTGTGCCACATCGTCTATGCTGTTACTGTCTAAATGCGTTTGCTTCGATACTCAATTCTAAACTTATTGTCAATTCTTATTAATCATTTGGTTAAAATATCATTTTTTAATGGATTTTTTATCGGTTTAATACGGATAACATTCCTTAACAGAGTTTTTTTTTAATGTCAACAAAGGTTAAAATACAAAAATTATTCCGTAGTAAGTAAAGAATAAAAAAGGAATCAATAAATACTGTTCTTATTATGATTTGCAAAGTTTTCTTCAGGTTTTAGGTAAAGCTTTTGTTTTATTAGTTTTATAGTTTTAAACGAAAACATTTGTATTTGGCGGTAATAGAAAAATATATAAGCAACTTTTGCTAAAAGCCTTACCCATCTACCAAAAATGAAATCTGTCTGTTTGGAAATACAAATATTTTAAATCGGTCACAGGCCTTAACCTTTTTGGCTGGAGTTATTATTTTTTATTGTGATTTTTCCATACCGACACCATTACTTCTATGGGTACTTTTAACCATTTTTGCGGGTTAAGACTCATCTGCCATTCTTCAGCTACTATCATTAACGGCTGGTTTTCGGCAACGACCTAAATAAATCTCAAAACCTCTTTCACATTTGGGACTTGTTTCAAAAAGAATTGCCACCACAAAGATTAGATTTAGGAATTTTTCCAGTTTGTGCTACATCTTCGATGCTGTTACTGTCTAGATGCAATTGCTTCGACACTCGTTCCAAACTAATTGGCATTTTTATTAATCATATGGCTTATATATAATTTTTTAACGGATTTTTTAACGGTTTGACAAGGGAAACATTGCATAACTGAGTCATTTTTAATCTCAACTAAGGTTAAATTACAAAACTTTTGGGTAGTAAATAAAGGAATAAAAAAGGAATCAATAAATAATGTTCTTATTAAGATTTGCAAAGTTTTTTTTCAGACTTTTGGTAAAGCTTTTGTTTTATTATTTTTATAGTTTTATACAAAAACATTTGTGTTTGGCGGCCATCGAACAATATATAAGAAACTTGGGACTTTGGCTAAAACCCTTCCCTCATCTACCATAAAAAATCCCTCTTTTTGGAAATACAAATATTTTATACATTGAATTGTTGCTTTTTGGGGACACCCCTTCAAATGGAGTTCACTGAAGAATTCTTGTCAGGATAAATAGCTTTAAAATAAATAAAAATAAATAATTAAAATACATAAAAATAAGACTTTGAAAATAAAAAAGAAAAAATATATAAAAATATTCTCAGGTTGTGCCTCTTCTTCAATGCAGATACTTCGAAAAGCGCAGTTTTTAACTTACGATTCCACACTAATCAATTGGATTAGATACCTAACATATGCATATAAAATCAAGACAATAATTCATATAGTTATTCTTCATGAACGATTTCTTCACTGTATTTTCAATTGTATAATATGCTTTTTGAATCGGTCACAGGCCTTTAGCTTTTTAACTGTGATTATTATTTTTTATTAATTTTCCATACTGACACCATTACTTGGCTCGTTTTCGGCAACGTCTTATAAAAATTTCAAAACCTGGCGAACATTTGGGACTTGTTTCAATAAGTATTGCCACCACAAAGAGTAGATTTAGGAATTTTTCCAGGTTGTACCACATCTTCAATGCTGTTACTGTCTAGATGCGTTTTCTTCGACACTCGATTCCAACCTAATTGGCATTCTTTATTAATGGTTATGGTTTATATATAATTTTTTGATGGTTTTTTTAACGGTTTACCATGAGAAACATTCCATAACTAAGTTTTCTTTTTTTTTGCATGTCAAGAAGTAAAGAAATAAAAAAGGAATCAATAAATAATGTTCTTATTAAGATTTGCAACGTTTTTTTTCAGACTTTGGTTAAAGATATTGTTTTATTATTTTTATAGTTTTAAACAAAAACATTTGTGTTTGGTGGCCATAGAACAATATATAAGAAACTTGCTCTTTAGCTAAAAGCCTTCCCACACCTACCAGAAAAAATGCTGTTTCAACTTACGATTTAAAACTAATCCAATTAAGATACCTATGCATATAAAAACAAGACAATAATTCATATAGTTATTCTTCATGAACGATTTCTTCACTGTATTTTCAATTGTATAATATGCTTTTTGAATCGGTCACAGGCCTTTAGCTTTTTAACTGTGATTATTATTTTTTATTAATTTTCCATACTGACACCATTACTTGGCTCGTTTTCGGCAACGTCTTATAAAAATCTCAAAACCTAGCGAACATTTGCGACTTGTTTCAATAAGTATTGCCACCACAAAGAGTAGATTTAGGAATTTTTCCAGGTTGTACCACATCTTCAATGCTGTTACTGTCTAGATGCGTTTTCTTCGACACTCGATTCCAACCTAATTGGCATTCGTTATTAATGGTTATGGTTTATTATAATTTTTTAATGGTTTTTTTTAACGGTTTACCATGAGAAACATTCCATAACTAAGTTTTCTTTTTTTTTGCATGTCTAGAAGTAAAGAAATAAAAAAGGAATCAATAAATAATGTTCTTATTAAGATTTGCAAAGTTTTTTTTCAGACTTTGGTTAAAGATATTGTTTTATTTTTTTATAGTTTTAAACAAAAACATTTGTGTTTGGTGGCCATAGAACAATATATAAGAAACTTGCTCTTTAGCTAAAAGCCTTCCCCCACCTACCAGAAAAAATGCTGTTTCAACTTACGATTTAAAACTAATCCAATTAAGATACCTATGCATATAAAATCAAGACAATAATTCATATAGTTATTTTTCATGAATGATTTCTTTACTGGATTTTAAATTGTATATTATGCTTTTTAAAAAGGTCACAGGCCTTTACATTTTTGGCTGGGGTTATATTCTTTATTATGTTTTTCCATACCGACACCATAAATTCTATGGGTACTGTTAACAATATTTGCGGGTAGAGTGATTCATCTTCGATTCTTCAGCTACTTTCTTCAATGGCTGGACGTCGGCAACGACTTATAAAAAGCTCTAAACCTGGCACAAGATTTGGGACTTGTGGCGAAACGTATTGCAATCATAAATTTAGCAATTTTTCCAGGTAGTCCCACATCTTCGTTTGCTCCGACACTCGATTCCGAACTAATTGCCATTTCTTCTTAATTACATGGATTATATATAATTTTTGATGGCTTTTTAACGGTTTCTAAACAAACTTTTTTATTTTTTAAATGTAAACAAAACGTTAAAGTACAAAACCAATTGAATAATGTTGTTTTTTAAGATTTGAAAAATATTATGAGGCTCTTGGTAAATCTTTTATTTTAATTTGTATGGTTTTAAACGAAAATTTTTGAAAATTTCACATTGGCCTTAAGTAATTAATTAAATTAATTCAAGTTATTTATTCTTAGACACCAGAAATGTAATTATTTTTCCACTCATGGCGCTGTGAATTCTTTAAAATACATTCATTTAAAAATCACCAAAATACCCCATTAATTCTTATATTATATAGACAAACATCCCCCAAAATCCATAAATTTTTACTGCTTTTGCCCCAATGTTGGTCCATCCAAACTTCCTATCAACATGATAATTGGCTACCATTTCCTTGGAAAAGTATCCATTGCCCTGTTCCCCTTAGCTGTCACAACACACTCACCCACAACACACACCCACAGCCACACACTTCACACCTCAGAGACTCGCTGAATGGGAATCCCCCAAATGCTCGCTAAACAAAAGAAATGAAGTCATTTGTAATTAATGAGGTTTGTCACCCCAATTTGCCGCAACTTCCACAAAAGCACACACAAAAAAAAAACCGAATGGAAAAGGAAACATCAGATGGCAATAGGTGTGGGGGGCTGAAAGTCACCTGTCTTCCTGGCATATTGAAAATCACAGTCGGCGAGCAACACAAAAAGAGAGCGCCCTCCACAAAACAATCTAATTATATCGTTAAGCACACCAAAATTGGCAACAGATCCACCCCTGAAAAAGGAAGCCTCAGGATGGCTGGATGGCTGGAGATTGGTGATGTTCTCTTACCACCAACGACGACACCTTGTGACTGAATGACTGACTGACAGACAGTCCGAAGGGACGCATGCTTGACCCTGACAGACAGGCTGATTTTCGGGGTGACAGTTTCCGTTTGCTTGTTTAATTAAAATTATGTAAATAAATTTATTTAGCTGACACGGCGCTGTAATTAAGTGCAAGGCGTGGCTCGAAGGGTGGGGGTGGTGGCTGTGCATCTGTTGCCTGACAAATTTGGTCCACCTTGGCGGACAAGTTATGCGCTGTCCTTGTGGGGCTTACACAGAGAAAAGTTTACCTGTGATAAGTTGTTTATTTACCATTTATTCTAGAATAATAACTTTAACATTTTGTTAAAATTCCTCCCACAGAAGGGCATAGTTTTTCCCAATTATTATTAATTATTATAGCTTTTCTTCATATTGTTTTTGCACTTTTCCACTACCTTTTGTCTCTGCTTGTGTCTATATATGCTAACAAATTAGCCTTGAAATGAGCAATTTGCAGGCCATGGACGTGACGGGGAAGGGGACAGTAGGATGTTGGTGGAGGCGTAGGAGGAGCAGGAGCAGAAGGAGCTGCTGTCTTCCTGGTGAATACAAACTGAGCTGACAGCTGCTGTCAGTGGCCGCCGTCAATGGCGGAAAGTCAGGGTGTATTAAATATTCCTTCCGGGTGGCGAGAGGCGTGAAAAAGCAATTAAGTGTGAAGTGCTTAAGAAAGCAGCACACACACAAAAGAAAGAAGGCAAGGAAAACAAGTTTTTCTTTGTCTAGAACACAAAATGAAAAATGATCCGAGGCATGCTAATGGAACTCCTTCACATCACGTATTTGCCACAATTTAAAGTTTCAATAAGTTGCAATGAAACCCTCTTCCTTTCCACCCTCTGACAAGGCTCTCCATCAATTCGGGTAAAGAAATCAAATAAAATTCCACAACAGTTGACCTCGCAGCCCTTCATAATTCTTCGGTGGACTAATGAAATGCCAAAAGTCACTCAGAGGTCCCATTCGCATATATACAGACATTTACTATATGTCATACAGTGGCCCAACTCACATGTGCTCGATGGCAGTCACCACAGTGAAGCCATGTTGACACCAACATGGGAGAAAATTGTTTTGATGAATGTGCCGATTTAATTGATGAATGACTTTTTAAGCTGGCAAAAAATCGAATGGCAGCACGTTTTTCCTGGCCTGAAAATTGCTGTTCCTGCACTGGGAGAAATATTATAGTTATGTAACTCAAGCTTATTCATATTTATATTTATTTACTGTAATAAATTCCACTTTCTATAAACGAAACACAAAATTTTTGTGAAAGATCTCCTAAGCGAGAACTTTTACCTGTTTTTCTGACTACTTTCAGCGGGCCCTTTGAAGGATGATCCCATGACAGGTAAGCGGGCCTTAATTAAGTTACTTCGAGCTGAACCCATAAATATGTCGAAAGGCCAACGAATAGATAGAGTTCAGAGCTGGAGGGCTAACAAGGACAAAAAGGTGTACTATTCAAACTCAAAATGCAGGCAAAGAGAGAGCAACAATTGTATCCCGCAAATATCAATAAAAAACCGATACAACATGAAGCTGTAATGTTGCGATTTGTTCGCTTCTCCGAAACACAAAAGCCAACCACGCCGACAAAAGGTTGGAAAATTCGGGGGAAATTCGAGCCGGGTTAGCGTTAGTCCCTGGCATGCAATAATATAAATTCCAGGCAGCACACGAAGTCCGACCTTTTGGCTTTAATCGTGGCACGGGGCAACAACACTGCAAATAAAATCCAACATCAAACTATAAATAGAGCTCCTTCTGCATGTGCATGTGCCGCTGGTATTGGAGTGAATTTCTGGCAAAAGTCTTGTGGCTTAATCTACAACAGCATGCGGTTTTCCGCCAGCCAGGAACGCTGGCAATAAAAGGCCAACAACGAGAGCCGTATGCAGCAGCGGTTAAATATTTAAAGCTTTTGGGTTACGAATCCCAACCGATTCCGATGGCAGATAGCGAATCGGAAGGAGCCAAGTGTTATAATAAAACCAAAGGCTGCACACAAAGTAAAATATTTATGAAATATAACAATTAAATATTGATCGTCTTAGTCTTTATTTTAATAAGGAGAAATGCTACTAAATAAGGATGCTTTTAAGATATTGTTTATAATAAAAAATACATAAAAAAGTATAACTAATAAAGCGTAAAGTTCCTTTTATATAGCTTCTTTTTTCACTTGAAATCCTGCCCCTTCTGAATAATAAAAATCTACAATTGCGATGGCAAAAACATTTCTATGCCACCCCTAAAAGCAATCAATTAACAAAATTAATGTGATTTCATCAATAAAACCACATAAACTAATATTTTTAATTACTTCAGTTGGCTTTTAAAAGCCACAGCCAGATTTCAGTCCTTAAAATCATTTTAATGCATCGTAAAAATTCAAGTGATAAGATTTCACCGACTTTTCGAGGACTTTCGTAATGTCATATTTCCGTTGACCGTAACTGGGCTCAAGTTAATTATCAGGCTTAACAGTTTGCTAGTTAAATTTCCCGCTGGCCAACAACAAGGACATATAATCGTATAAAACTTAATGTGCCGCGTGCGCATAAAACAAAATTTCAACTGCAATTAGTCGTCGTGCAAGGCTCTGGCTCAGGCTTCCCCCTGCAAGTCCCCGGCATTCATTCCTCTGATAAAAACCATAAAAATTTTTCCGCCAACATGGCAAATAATTTGGCTAACGACATTTTGTAACTAATGCTGGCCAACCGCAACAACAACAGCGATAACCATTAACACGCCCCCCGTTTTTCCGAACGCCCTCCGAGGAAAATGCAACAGAGAGGAAAGCCAAGGAAAAGCAGCAGGAGCCTGGTCATTAAAAGTCCACCCATAACAGTTTATTGTAATGCGACCGCTCTCGTAGGCCAACTGGACAAGTGGACAGAAACTCCCGGCCACGCCCCCTGACCCCTGCTTGTCCCCCCCTCCTTTCTGGCCACTCTAACATATTCGTGCCGCCCGGCGTTGCTGCCACTTAATTAGAAAAGTTTTAGCGCGCCACGAGACAAAAGCCATTGACAGCGACGAAAAGTTCGGGGAACGCCCTCGTTCCCGCTAATTTTACCCACTTCCATTGGCAAACTGCATTCCGCTGGCCAAAGGAGTTGGATGGAGGAAAATTGGGGCAACCAAGGAAGCAGAGATACCCTTTCAAATCGAATTAATTAAGCAGAAAATATTTTTTAACATATTTTAAGAAAGTATACCTATATTTGATTATTTTATTTAAAATGTTGTTTAATTTACCAATGAGGGAAACCTCATTTTTAAAGGAGTGTTTCTTTTTATACATATGTAGATTTATAATTTATTTTTCTTTATAAGTACCCTACACTTTGCTCTTTTTCAAACCTCTCCAAAGACAAGCTATACCCCTAAGAAAGTTCAAAAACATGCTAAATGTTCGGCTATTAGCAGCAACAAATGACATTTCAGAGAGACAAGTTATACTTTTTGGCCTTTGAGGAAGACAGCCACCGAAAGACTTTAAGCAATGGAAATTCGCCACGAGCATGCCCATGAAACTGGGCATGAAAATGGTTGCGGGAATGGAGGTTAAGTCAACAGAAGCCACCTGGCACGGATCTCCCTGCATTCGGTGCCACTCTATTTGCGCATTTTTTTCCAATTAATTGCTTCTACGTGGGCGTCCGTTCCGCGAATGTCAACACAAAGGGTGCTGCGGACCCAAAACCTTCCCCAGTTGCTCCGCCATCCATCCACATGATGGGGCCACCCGCTGGCACTGCTGACACAAACATATGCGAAAGCCAAAAACAAAAATGAAAGAAGATATAGACTCATCAATGGGTTTCAATTGAAAATTTTTGCACGGCACCGGGTTTCCTTCAGCCTTTCATTTGTTTGGAAAATGGGAATTGGAAATGCGAGTGCAGCAAACAATAAGCAGTTACAATCGTAGGCCTCCATCCTCGTTTTTGGATTTTTTTTTTTTTTTGGGTAGAGGCAGATGTTGGCCGCAGGTTGGCACAGCTGCTGCGGAAATATCTATGCAAAATTTAGCCAATATCCGTTGAATTGGGGTAAGTAAATGCCGCAGGCTGATAGATATATACATATGTGTAATAATATTTGCCTTTTCCATTACTAAAATGATTGATTTGGGAAGGCATAGAAAGAAAATATATAGAAACTTGTGGGAAATATTTATCGGTGAATTTATTAATGTATGTTAGTAACTTTAAAAAATATTTAGAAGCTCTTCCATATGGCTCCCTGCGATATCTCCTCCTACAGCACCTCCATAGACACTTCCTATTCCCTATTGAAACATATTGTCATCCAGCAAACGAGTTTTCATTTCATATTTAAATAGAAAAGGGCGTGTCGACGCCCTATTTCAACACCTCCTTGGAAAGAGTTGCTAGCCATCACGCGATATTCTAACAAATTCGCGACCATTTATCATTCGATGACACTTGGTTGGTTGGGAAAGCGATATCGGGAGTTGACTGAAGGTTGGTCATATCATCACCATCCAATTCTCTTGGCTGCCACGCCTCCTTACTATTCTAAGGACTTATTTTTTTTGTTTGCACCGATGTCAAAACAAAGACATCTTTTCCATGTTCCTTTTTGCCATCGCAACCACAAACAAGCGAATTAGCTGCTCTCCCGCAAGGACTGCCGGTGACAGGGTCTTTAGGGGGCTTAAGTGGGTGTGGCAGGGGAGTGAGCCAGGCAAGACTGTCAAAAGCAAGAACCAAACCCAATTGGCGGCTCAGGACTCGGCCGGGTATCGTTCGCTGGCTGCAATGGAGGGACATCTTCAAACATGCAAGTTGGCGGCAATTGAAAACTCATTGACAGTTGACAATGGAAAAAAATAATAGAAAAGAAAAGCAAATCGACAGCAACTGGTGGCGGGGGGAGTCGAAACTCAATTGCAGTTACATTTCAATGTTGGTTTGGTACCCTGGCTAGGATAAAGAGTACTATAATGAAGTTATATTTCTGGATTATAGTTTATTACTTTAAATAAAGCTGAAAATTATAATATTCTGCAGGGGTAAAAGAGAGAAAAAAGCAAAGTAAATTCAGAAAAATAATATTTTTGAAATATATAACAAATATAAAATATATATCCAATTTCTTGCCTTATTTTCTTCTTATTTAAAACCTTTACTTAAAGATTTCAATGACTATAATTGTCTGGCCTTACAGGGTAACCCACATTTCCTGTCCTCCTGATTTTCCCCCATTTTTTTCTGTTGTCCGCAAAACTTTGTTTTGCAGCTTTTGTCGATGACAGGCAGCGTTTGGTGTCCTTGTTTGCCGCTCCTCAGGCTCGTCCTTGTTGTTATTCATTCATTTGTTTTGGCATGCTGAGACGTTTTCTATTTGAAATTGTCAGCTGCAATTGATATGCATTGCTGCAGTTGAATGTCTCTTTGTTTTGTCTACCGATTTGCGGTTGGCAATGGTAGCTCGGGAAATTGATTTCCGCAATCATGCGGCCATACGACCATACGAGTATTTCCCTTACAAATCAGCCGAGCAATTAAAATGGAGAAAACGGAAGAGGAGCTTTGGACTCGGGGAATCACATAAATTGCCGCACAGTCGAACGCGCGCGCCTGCAAGTATGCAACGGCTGGAAATGCATTTAATTTTCGGCCAGCCAGTGAGCAGGAATTTTTCTTTGTGATTTGAAATTTAATGCACGTACTCAATGAAGAAATTCCAACAGCAGCGCATTAGTAGACAAGCTGGAAAAGCGGGGAAAAGCAGGGGGGAAAAGCGGGCAAAGCAACGCCTGCCAATTGCTTTTCAACATATTTGATGCGACGACGACTTTCGACATTTTGCAACTTGGCCACGTACAGCAAAAAAAAAATGAAAATAAAAAGAAAAACCAAATGGAAAAAAAAAGCTGGAAGAAATCGTTGCCAGCAAAGTGCAAAACCAACAAGTGCAGAAGCTGAAAAACAACTGCGACTTTGGTTAAGCGTACAAACTGTACATAATGCACACACACACCCCAAGCCAAGTGAAGTGAAGTATACGCCATGTTGACCCAACAACAAACATAAAATGTAATCGCAGCTAATAAGAAAACTAAGCAGATCCTTGCTGGTCACGATTTACGCTCGTTTCGCATTCGATTTGCGATTTGCGATGCGCCACCATTGCACCACTGTCCAACATAGAAGGCACAGTGGTGCAAATTAAGGATAGAAAATGATGAGAACCCTTTGGAGAAATAGCAGGAATTTATTCAAAATGTTTTAATTAAAAAGAAGAATTTTTGAAATAATAAATAATACATTCTAATTATATAAAATCATTTAAAAATATTAACAATGCAACTTATGTTAAGGTCTTAATGGGTTTTAAGGCATAAACAAAGGTACAATTTTATATACACAATTTTTTAAGACTTTATTCATTGTACTAAAATATTACTACAGTTTTCTGTGCTTAAATAAATCTTTATATTACACAAAATATTAAAAATATGTTGAGCTTCTATTAATAAAGCTAGAATTTAATTCTTTTGTACATACCGAAAAATAAACAACTTTTTTTACTTTGGCCCACTGTGCTGGCCAGCGAACCTGGGCTGCCATGTCAATGGACATTTAATGGCGTTCCCCATTATGCGCCGCATCAAATGTGCCAAATACGCTTCGCTGGCAATAAATGCTGCATGGCGAGGTTTACCCTTCGGATGTGCCACCTTGCTCCTTTATCCTTTCGCCTTGCTAGTGGCCAAGACTGTTTCTCCGGATCCGACCGGATCCATTGCTCCTTTTACGTTCCGGCCTCATCTGGCTGGCGGTGGTCTTCGCCTTCGTTCCGGCCACGATTTGCAATTTTGTGTGCATCAGCCTCGCGCTAGTGCAAGTCTCGTAATTTTTCGTGAATTTCTTCACGTACTTGCATTCCATCTTCATCGCTCCTCGTCCAACGATTGCCATATCTTCTGCTCCTGTCGCTCCTATATCTCCTCTGCCACATCCTCGCCCTCGTCCTTGTCCACGTCCTGTCTGCTGGCCAGCTTTTGGCCCCGGCTGCAGCACTGGATTGTAATGGCATAACCTTTGAATAAAATTAGCATTATCGGAGCTCACTTTGGCGGCCATTCCGCTTCGCCTGTCGTCAGGTGTCTGTGTGATTGTGAGTGTGTGTGTTGGTGTATGTGAGTGTGTAAAGTGTGTGTGAGCGCCGGGGGATCAATAAAAATGCTCAATGACTTTTTGAGCGCCATATGATGCCCCGAAAGGCCATTAAAATAAGAGCCAAGACAGGGCAAAGCTGAGGTCATTGGGATTAAGCTGGTCTCACACTTCGAGCCTTTCAAGGATTAGCCATTGGTTTAGGTTTTAGGGGAATTTCTAGGGCTTGCAAACAATTAGTTACTATTTAAATTAAACATGAAAATATATTTATATCTGCAAGTTTCCCTTTATTTATGCATTTTTATCCTTTCTAGTTTATTTTCTCCCCTTAACTTTCCTTAATTCTTAAACATAAATCAGAGCATCACTAATCAAGTCAAAAAGCAATTTCTGGCTGCAAAAAAAAACTTACAAATTTCCATCGTAAACTATTATTTTTGAGGCTGCGCGATCTCAACCCCCCTCAAAGTGCAAATGTTTTTTGCTGGACACACACACTCACATCAATTACGGGCCCAACTCCTGCCCGGAAAACTAATTGGTGGAAAATTAAGTTTTTGCGCCAAAATGATGGCAAATTGAAATGCAATCGGGGCAAAGCGGATTATTGAAAAACTTTCATGATTGAATTCTGCTGGTTGGCCCAAACATCCACACCAACTCTTTCGCATCCACAGTGGCTTCGGCAAAAAGCGCACCGAGGACTTAATTCCAAACAGGATACTCTGCCCATGTGCCTTTGTATGAGGACCATATGCGATTGGCAGAGCTTATGTCTGCCAAAAAAAGTAAAATAAAAGCAGAATACAGAGGAAAATAGGGCCAAAAAAACTGTGGCCCCCACACGGCGTTACAACGATTTATATTTTGCTACTTTCGCTATAAAAAATAAATATGCAATAAAACAAAACGACAACGGGAGCCGACATATGCATTATTGTCTCGCTTGCCCCGGCCCTATGGAAATATTTGCTAGAAAACGAAGACATAAACCTAAAAATATATATATATATATAGATATATATGAGTATATGGCGCATTTGGCAATAAGGAAGGCAGGCGCAAGACCAAAACCAAGGCAAAGGCATTTCTAAGTGCCAGTAGCAGTTACACAGGGAGAAAATAAAGAATTTTTAATAATAAAAGTATAATTATATTTCACCAAAAACTCTTGTTTAATTAAATATTTATGTGTTTTTAAATTTCCTTGTTTTTTTTTTGTATTTTTTATTTAAATTTCTTACACTTTTATTATTATTTTCTTCTATATTATTACTGCATTTTATTTATATATTTTCTTATTATTTTATTAATTTCTATAATTTATTTCCCTTAGTGCATTGCCAAAAGAAGACAGCGAACAACAGGGCGTATACGTATCGTATTGTTCTACCAAATTGCGCTCTCAGCTGGCGCACGACTTGACTGCATCTCGGACTCTTACCCATTCTCTCCTTTTGTGGCATTTGGCATGCACCATGAAAGAGGCAGAGGAGTGAAGCACTGGGCGGGGCACTTTATGAAGCGCGCATATGTTGCACCCCTTTCTGCTGCATAGGGGCAGAGGGGGGTGCAAGTATAATAAAAATGAAGGACTCGCCGCTGTATTCCCCAGGCAAATCACTGCAGTCTCGGTCTGAGGCGAAGGCTATAAAGCAAATCGTTTGACATTTGTTTTGATTTGCCATGATTGCTAAAAATATCTGAGAGACAGCAATGACAACGGGCAATGGAGATGCAAAAGTGATGTGGAAAGCCAAGGGAATGCTATTTGCAGGACGCAATGATTGCTGAGGTTAAATAAATGTGGAAATTTACATCATTAAGGGGGTACGTTTAAATTATATATGTTTTTAAAGGTCTAAAGTAATTGGTAAACCTATCTTCAAAGAACTGTAATTATAATTTTTGTAATAATATTTAAATATAAATAATTTCTTATATGTGTAAACCTCTTATAAACCCTTAATAACCTTTAGCTAACACTTCCTAATAATGCTAAGTGAATCTGCTATTTAAGTTTCTTTGGTGACATCAACTTATAAGCCATAATCCCCCTTAAGCACAACCCTAATCCCATTATTACTCATTCCCCACATCCTCCTCCTTTCGACCTCTTTTCACACAAATGCCTGAGGGTACATGCCGAATTCAATAATAACCTTTTCACACTCACTTACCCATTCCCATTGTGGTATCATCATCATTATCATCATCATATGCGACTTAACTGACCCAACTGACCCTCTTAAGTGACTGCACTTCCGCTCGCCGAACTCAGAAAGTTTCTTCTTATCATAATTTCAAAGACAATTAGCCAGACGAGGTGCCCCTTCGATACAGCCACATAAGAAACCCACTCCAAGGGGATCGTATCGATGGCGCCGAAACTTGGTCCGGAGCTGCAAGAGCTACTTAAAGTTTACAGCCGACGGGGCCAAAACAATGCCAGACAATAATTGGCTAAATTTATTGTAATTAGCCGCACACGCAAGCACCAAGCACCGGGCATTCCATGCTATCCTTAACCAGTAACTCGGCACATGTGTCCTGGCTGCGGCGTAATTATTATCATTACGAAGGAGGGATGCTTCGCCGGAGGTTGGACTCCGGCCACGGAAACGTGTGTCACATGTGTGCGTGGCGCGTTGAGAACGCATTTAATTGCACAAAGCCTCTTTTGCTCTTAGAGAGTTTTTAAATAATTTAGTTGTGTCGTTAGGCCGGCGGAGTGTCCGTCCGTGCCTCCATGTCAAAGGCATCTGGCAGGACAAGGTAAACGGGGCGGCTACGTAATGCAGTCAAGTCACGTCACACAGAATGTCGCTAATTTTTCTACCTTTTTTTTCGGTACTTTCTCTGCCCCTCTCTCTTGGGCACAAAGTTTCCTTCACTGCAATGCGCTGGTTAAAATTTTCCGTTTTTTTTTTTGGCAGGGGGTCAAGGAAGGATATTTTCAGAAGAATGATTTACAGGGGGAAAGTGGCTTAACTTTGGCTAAGCTGTGGGTTTCTTTTTAAATTTTTTTGAGCTATTTTTTGCTGGGTTAATATTAAATTATTTGTTGATAAAGATTTTTAAATAAAAGAAATAAACAACATGTCTTTAAAGTCTTGTGTTTAAACAGCATGATTTCCTAGTTCTTATATTTATTTTTATAATGCTTTAAATGTAGTTATAAATATGTATTTGCTCTCCCTTAAAAAAATCGTTAAAAATTGGCTTTGTGCCTTTAAATTTGTAAAAATGGCTTTTGTCAAACGTTAGGTACAGTCACTTCTTTGCACGGCGAGGACGAGGATAACGATATAGCGCCAAGGAGTGCAGCACAGCGCACAGCGCACGTTTCCTTTTTGTAAACTTTATTATTTCGTGTTAAAAGTAAATAAACTTAGCTGGCAACTTCACCTCTCTGTTGCCTCTCCCTTTCTCTTCCCTTGCCTCTGTGGATATGTGGAAAGGAGGATGGGTACTTTTGGGGTTGGAGGACACCTTCTACATTGTTTGCCATTTGCGGTGGACGGCGACAACTTCTGTCAGGCAGCCAGTCCAAATTGAAATTGGACATTAGACGTTCACACAAATACTTGTACACATAAACACTTACAGAGAGAGAGATAAGATATGGTTAGAATTGTTAATATATATTTAAAATTAAAATAGAAAAAAGGATTATAAATTCCTTGATACTTAGGGCATCATAATACTTTTTTTAAACAGTTTAACTACATGTTTTTTTGATTATTTTTTTAAAATATGATTTATTTTGTTACAATTTAGTAATTTTAGTTATGTTTTCCTTAATTTCAACAACTATTCAAATTTTGTCAGCTCTTTTTAAAAACCCTTTTAATTGATTTCATATCCTGAATATGCATTTTCTTCTGTGTACTCATATATATTTACATGGCAGCTTCTGTCCTTGCCGCGACTGCTGACAACTTGAACAACAACAACAACAACGACCAGAACCACAACAACAACTATGCGAAGAACAACAACAACTGAACACTAAGGCACACACTCATTGTGAATGACAACGCCCCTGGTACGTGATTTCATTTCCGTTGTTGCCTTTTGTGCATTGCTCGTAACTTGACTCGTCCTGCCATTTTTCCACCCACAAAGAACCCTCTTTTCCACGTTCTTCTCCCTATTTTCCCCTATTTTTTTATATTTTTCTGTTAAAGCAGCCCCAAATTAATATGCCACTATATAAAAAAAAGAAAGCGAGAAAACTCTCGACTAAATGTGACGACTAGTGGTGCGGTTTATCTTCTTTGTTTACTGTGTATGTTTTCTGGTCAAAATGAACGATATATGATAACTAGTTTGATAGCAAACTAGTTGACTCCACCCACAAGCGAGGGGAGGTTGAGGGGTACTGGATTTGAAGATATATTTGAAGTTAATTTAGGGCTTTATAGGGAATAAAGTCTAGAATTATTATTAATTTAAAGGTATGTAGTAAAATCCCTACATTTTTTAATTTAATTTAATTATCCTTGTATTTCAGTATCCAATATATTTTGATTTTAATATTTTAATCCCCATTTTAACAAAATATTTCAAACCACTTAACTGAAATCAATGAGTCTTTTATTTTACATCCATATTCATGCTGGTAACTACCTTACCATCTTTAAATTAATGTATTTTGGATAGCTAATGACGTATCCGCATATTTAATCACAACATTATGGATTCAAGAGCTGTATTATATTTGGCCAAAAGCAAAATTAGCTCAAAACCGGTTATTATGCTTATAGAATTGTGGGAGCAAATAGACTTAATATCATTCAAATTTATTCCAACGAAACCCCAGACGATGCCCACCATTTATCATGCCACCAAACAGAAAAAGATCACCCTTTATTTTAGGAAATTTTCATCTCTTCCGACAGCCAAAGGTTGTTTGTGGCCAGAACCCGGCGTAGATCTTATTAACACAGTGCCTCTGGCTAATATTTTGTTATGTAAATTGAATTAATAAATCATATAATTGACCTTTACATGGCTACTTAACAAGCCCATCTTAATTACGGGAAAACAGAGCTAGAAAAATCCCCCAAAATAATGGTTTACATATGCCAGAAAAATGGTTCAGCCAAAGTCAAGGCCAGGAAGATGTGAGAAATGTGCGTGTCTCTCGGTCCAAAAACCAGTTATGATCGCTTTGATGGGCAGCTAAGATGAGTCTGAATCTGAGTGAATAAACAATGGTTTAATTGGGATTTGCCTATAATGCCATCGGCTGGTATACACGCGGATAAAAGCGGGCCAAGTAAAAACAATAACGGAAGCCATTTGCCATGCAAATGCTAAACAAAAGCCAAGCCATATCGATCGGCATTTACATACGTGAAATATAAACAAATGCAGAGAAGATGATGTCGATGCCTGGTAGTTAAAACTAAAACTAAACTCTGAAAATTAACAACACGTTTTTTTATGTTTATGTCATGTTATGTTTGCGGACCATGAATTCCAACCAACTGGAAGACTAACTTAGAGCTCCCTGGCCAAGTCATAAAAACAAACAAAAGATGACAGTCTAAGTATATGGATTTTTTGACCTGTGTGTGCAAATTAAATTATTAAATAAGTTGCATTTTAATTCCAGCGATAAATAACGGAGGCGCACACTTCGAGTTGATGAGGAAATAATTTAAGCCGCCAAAGAGCGCTGATGAAGCAGTCATAATTATCCGCAATATTGTACGCTGAGGTCCAAGTAATTATCTTAGGTGTGGATCGTATAATTATGTACTTTTTTGAATCTTCTTTTATTTTCTGCTTTTTCTACGAAGCTTCCCAAACCGTTAAAAAACGTTATTCCATAAATAGTGGGGGCCTTGACTGGTTGAATCCATTTTTTAGGCTCAAAGACGTCAGCCAGACCCATTTCTATGACCATAATCTCGCCATCAACTGGTTTTGTGGCAATTAATTGGCCACCAAGGGTTCGTTAGATAACGCAAATTATGAGCCGTTTGTTTCTCGTAAATCGGTTTACCATAAAATCGCATAAATATATATTTTTTGTGGGCGCCTCGCTGGGACAATAGAATCCATTAAGAAGTCTGCAAGATACTACAAGGGTGCTAAAAATCTCTGAATTCTTTTAATCTAGAACAATGGCTTCTAACCTTTGGCGAAACTAGTCGTAAAATGAGAACCAACCAGTTTCGATTTCTGCAAGCCATTATTGCAAATTTCCGGCTACACCTGACGCATGCGCCAATAATACAAATAATCTATTAAGCCAACTGCCAAATAAAATCTGCAAACGTCCATAAACTATGCCGTTAGCGGTCACTAACTCAGATTAATGTCGTCTGAAAGTCACTCTGGGTGTTGCCAGTCAGCCCCACTTAACACACAATCCCAGCCATCTATCAGCGACTCGATGCTCCTTAATTCTCATAAACGGATTAAGTTTTGGATGCACAGATTGCCACTTCATTCTGACGACCCTCGGCGGAGCAAAAACCTGCTACGACTGACAAAATACAGACCCCATCTGATGCTGAATATATAGATGAGACGTCGCTGCGCTACGACGATCTCCACCTAAGTTCAAGTTTTTGCGGCCTGCAGAATTTTTGGGCTCGGTCTCTCGATCGCCGGTATAAATAGTTAGCGCCTCCAACCGATCAGTCAGAAGCGACTCAAGCGCTCGTGGAGTAACAGATCGTAGCTGTCATCATGGTGAGGATCTAGCCAATCGCCCCCGGAAGGATTACATTACTTATTCGTCCTGTTTTTATCTTTTAGAAATTCCTGGTTATTGCCTTTGCCGTCCTGGCCTGCGCCTATGGCGATGTCTCCCATTTGGGCTACGACTACTCGCCCCCGGCACCGGCTCCGGTTTACCACCCGGCCCCTGCTCCCATCAGCATCCCAGCTCCAGCTCCGGTCTACCACCCAGCTCCTGCTCCAGCTCCGGTCTACCACCCAGCTCCTGCCCCCGCTCCCGTGGTGATCTCTGCCCCTGCACCCGCCCCAGTGAGGACCTATGTGCCCCCAGCACCCATCAGCATCCCTGCCCCAGCCCCGGTCTACCATGAGGCTCCTGCCCCAGCTCCGGTCTACCATCCAGCTCCAGCTCCCGCTCCTGTGGTGATCCCTGCCCCTGCTCCCGCTCCAGTTGTGATCCCTGCCCCCGCTCCCGCTCCAGTTGTGATCCCTGCCCCCGCTCCCGTTAACACTTACATTCCTCCCGCACCCGTGAGCATCCCTGCTCCCGCTCCCGCTCCCGTCTACCACCCAGCCCCGGCTCCGGTCTACCATGAAGCTCCTGCTCCCGTTCCCGTGAGCATCCCAGCTCCAGCTCCCGTCTACCACCCAGCTCCTGCCCCCGCTCCCGTGGTGATCCCTGCCCCCGCTCCCGTGGTGATCCCTGCTCCCGCTCCCGTGAGGACCTATGTGCCACCCGCACCCATCAGCATCCCAGCCCCGGCTCCAGTCTACCATGAGGCTCCTGCCCCAGCTCCGGTCTACCATCCAGCTCCGGCTCCAGCTCCCGTCTACCACGCCCCTGCTCCCATCAGCATCCCAGCTCCGGCTCCCGTCAGCAACCACCAGGTTCTGGAGGAGATCGAGCCCGTGTCCAACGATGGATACCGCTACAAGACCGTGCGTCGTCGCGTCTACCGTCACCGCTTCTAAACTTACCAAAGCCTAACGAAAACTGTTTCCTAACGAATCCCTTTGGGGGATTGCAATAAAAAAACTACCGCCTTCGAGTTTGTTAAACAAAAAAAAAAAAGAGAGAAGTCTTCAAATTGTTTTCCAATCATAGCAAATCACATGAGCCACATGGTTGGGGTGGAGGTGGAAAGTTCCAAGTTTTCTCCGTCCATTTGAGTGGGAAATTTATGAAAACCCAAGGAAATCAACTTGCCATCGAACAGATAGCGCCTGGCATGAGTGCGAGGCGGAGAGGCCAGGATAATAAGGAGTTGCAAGCAAGTTGCGGAACACTCCCCAAGGACTCGTGGACCTCCTCCTTGCAGGTCCACCGTTGCCGCCGCCACTCCACATTTATCACGAAATTTATGGCCTGGAATGAGCTTGATGATGTGGAAATTTTTTCTCGTTAGATTCAAAAGTTTCCAAGTTGCACTCAGAAAATGGGAAATTTATTTAGAACAACTAAGATATGGGAAAATTGGTCATGAAAGGGTGAATAGTACAAAGAATTAAAAAATAAATTCAAAAGGATTTAAATTAGGAGCCTTTTTTAATAGAAAATTACAAGAAGGTATTAAGAACTAAGATAAGAAGTTGTTTAAATTAAATGTAGTTAACGTTATATACACACTTTTTATTTGTAAAGCTTTAATGTACAATTTTACATTCAAATTAATCTTCAAACTAGGTAAATAATTTCACATTTCAACATCTTTTAATGCCTAATTTTACGAGCTGAAATTATAAATTAAGAAACCTAAAATCCTAATCAACTTTCAGGTGGCTTCATTATAAAATTTTCTCCTTGTGCAAGCCACACGAAATCGATGAAGCCGGCGCTTCAGCTCGAAAAAGAGACGATGCCGAGTGGATTGGCCTCATCAGACGACCACTGACCACTTGTGGCTGCTAACAAGTGCCAGGATGGAAACGAAGCAAGGACATCGACAGACGATAGACGCTGCAGAAAATTAACAAGAAAATGCAACGACAAATGTCTGCGGAGCTCCCCTCCTGCAATTTGATTAGGGAAATGTCTGGCCCTGGCAGACTTGAGGGGGGAAAACTGGAGTCCATTCCCCACCCCCTCAAACCTGGTGTGTCTGAATTCCAGAATAACCGCAGAGCCACATATTACACTTGCCACGACGCATACTAATTAAAAAGCACCGAAAAAACAAACAACCAAGCTACTAAAATTAATTGCGTAATTAAAACAAAATCATTTTTTTCCACTGCCCACACTACGCCCACTCCCTGAGGGGGCAACCACAGCGGATTGATTGTCCCGGCTTATTTCGTTAATTGCATTCTGGTCAAATATTGGCAGCTCAATTAAATGAATTAAAATACATTTTTGCTTTGAGCATAGGGCATCCTGCCAAAGGGATGCTGGAATGGTGGCGGAGTCCCAGAATTATTTGACAGGCAATTACAATTTAGGGACGATTCGGGCAAACCGCACGCCCATCACCTGTGATTAGTTTGTGCGGTGCGTAAATTAATTTAATTAATTTAATTAATTTAATTTCGATACAGGGGTAGCTTCAATATTGATATATTTTTTAGGGGAACATTTATTAAGAATATTTCTCTATGTTTCAAGTTTGTAAAGGTTCTAAAAATTTTAAACTAGATCGCTTGTTTTTAAACATACAACAAATTATACAAAACAGCATTCTGATTTAAAATTAACACTTTTTGGTTTATTTATAAATTTTTAAAAATTGATTTCATAAGAAAAATTATATAAACAAATATTGATTTCAAGAAAGTGCATCTTAATGTTTATGCAAATCTACAACAAATTATACGGAACAATAAATATATCTTAAGACCAAATTCAAAACATTTTCCCTTTTAATAAATTTATTTCGGTATAAAGGTAACCTCACTGTTGAATTCCTATTCCTATATCTCTCCCTCGTACCCCCAATTTCCCTCATAATCATTCCGTTCAACTAACGTAATCCCCGCCAGCGATTAGTTGAAATCTCGCATAGAGACAATGCGAAATGGACTGCATTTGGGGTAATTTTCAGGCTCATTGCATCCTGCGCCTGGCGATTAAATAAAAAACCGTCAGGTACGATGGTCGCCCAACAATTGACAGTTGGTTGCATTTCCAACCGCACTTAATTAGCAGTTAATGATGCCTGATTAACACGCATTATGGCTTCGAGAGCCATTCGCGGACGTCGCTGCCCAAAAACCACCCAAGCCCAGATACATACAGGTGAATATATATCCCACCTGTCCGGCAGATGGTCTGAAATGTGTAATCAATGCTTTAGGCGCCACGGAT
>VNJN01007895.1:0-11057 GCA_008042485.1 Drosophila mayri
AGAACAGAAGATCTAGGCTATGCTGGCCGGAATATAATAGGAGAAGGACAGCCGACCTGATCTCCAAAAGCAAAAAGGACATTAGAAGAATAACGTCAACACTTACAGGGCATTGGCCAATAGGAATTCATGCCTATAAAATGGGCCTACCCCACAACACATACTGCAGAAGCTGCAAAGAAGAAACCGAGAAGGAGACACCGGAGCACCTGTTGTGTCACTGCCCGGCATTCAACAATCTCAGAGCCCGGCACTTCGGAGACCACCAGCTAGGGTCGCTAAGGGAGGTGGGGCGGCAATCAGTGAATGCCATCCTAGCGTACCTGAACGACACTGGCTGGTACTGAAGCGTAGGCGCCGACTACTACAGTTGAGGGTGTGGACCAAAACGGAGCTCAGCTCTAATTGGAGGCTACCAGGGTAGCCTCACCACTTTAACCTATGAGAAGTACTAGATTGTATTGCGTTGTTATAAGTTGTCAGCACTTCCTAAAATATTTCGGCGTGGTCGGATTCTATTTGGAGTTCTTTTTTGCGGGTTCTATTATTCTATACAGCTCTGTGAACGTTGAATGAAGTCTTTCAACAGGTGCGATTCCCGTTGACTGTTAAAATGAGGTAATGTGGATAGCTATGTTGTATTGAGTCAAGAAATCTGTGAACAAGATTCCTGAAAATTCTGCGCCTTGATCGAAGACCAATTTCTTCGGTAGGCCAAGGTACTAAAGATTTGCGAAAGTGCTGTAATGACTTTATTTGAGTGCCTATTTGTTAGCGGATATGCCTGTGCGAATTTTAAAAATTTGTCAATGATAGTCAAATTATTCGCATTGCTGATTGTATAAATGTCAATATGGACAACATCTAGAGGCCCTGTTGGGGCCGGTGAAGCTTGCATGAAAGGTCTGTGTTGCTGTCTGTCATATTTTACACGTCACAATCCTTGATTATCTGTGTGATAATTTCTTTCATGCGTGGGAAATAAATGTCTCTTTTGAGATGGTTAAAGGTTTCGTCGATTCCTCTGTGGGTGCTATTAAGGTGGTAGATTGGATCCTTCTCTTTTGTTCTTCTGGGTCAGAAAGATCGGTTAAAAGTGATGAGCAATGACAAATGTTGTACAGGTTATTTCCTGAGAAATTGTTGTTGTATGCTTCTTCAATTATACAGAAGATGTTGTCTGGTGCTAGGATTGCGTGTGTTTTTTTGGTTTGAGGATAGTCTGAAGTATATTAGTGATCGAATCCTACGTGTATTCTGGTTTAGAGATGGTACGTCTTATCTTATGGGGGAATGGTGTTATTAACTGTACTGGGACTGATGGTCCGATTTGGAAGATTGTTTGAATATTAAAATTATTTATTTGTTATTGAACAACTGTTATCCTCGATTGATCTTCATTTATATTCAAATTTGGTTGTATTCTGCTTAATGCATCAGCAAAAACATTCTGTAAACCCTTTTTATAGACTACTTCGTAGTCGTAAGCGGCGAGGGTAGTTTTCCACCGAAGTAATTTTGGGTTTTGACCTTTTAAGTTTTCCAACCAAACTAATGGCTTATGGTCTGTTATTATTTTAAACCTGCGGCCAAAAAGGTAGGGTCAAAAATGCCTCACAGACCGAACAATCGCAAGCATCTCTTTCTCTATCGTTGAATATCTAACCTCTGTGTCAGAGTGTTCGACTGGCAAATGCAATAGGTCTATCGTTGGTATTGGGGCCCTCAGATAAAACTGTTCCTATGGCGTAATTGCTCTTGCTTCCGTAAATTCGCCGTCAATCCTATTGATTTCTTGCCTTTCAGTTGTTTTCAAATTTGCTATCTGCAGTTAAGTGAATACTACCCTAATGTCTGAAGTATGGCTCTGTAGCGGAGGGGAGAATATGAATATGCTTTTGACAAATTTGCTTAGGACCAAGGTGGTCTAAGTCTCGTAGCTGCGCTGCCAACAGCGGCAGCGGAGAGGCGGTTATTCTTAAGTATATAGCTATGCTCACTTAGTCTGAACCGCGGAGGTATATGCACATACATAGATCCACTTGTGTTGCATTTATGCCGACACATGCACTTTCTGCGTGCGGGCCAATGCATAGCGAGGGGTTCATATTTTGGCCACTTACGTTTATGATTGAGACCTTGAATTGTATAAACAATTCCCTTAAAGTATTCTTGGTACAGTGGGTGGTCTAAATATATTTTTATATGTCTGCACACTACATCTCCCTCATTTTGTAAAATAACGTAATATAATGGAGTTATTTTTTTAAATACGATTACAAATTTTAAAAATATTTTTTTTTATTGAGTTTTTCTATTTTTTGTTTGTTTTTTTTTTTTTAAGTTTTATAATTGGTTATATTATGTTCGCTTATTTTATGTATGGTTACGTACACTAAGTTTATGTATGGTTATACTATGTATTCTTATTTTATGTATGGCCATACGTGATATATATATATATATATATATTTATGAAATAAAAATAGATTATTAATTAAAGAGTTTTAACCTATCTTTATGTACTATTTGTTTTTTTTTATTATTTATAATAGTTATGTTATTTCTAGTTCCTATTTGTTCTACCTTATAAGGACCTATATAATTAAGATCTTACTTATGTTTCATTTTCATACCCGCTACCCATAGGGTAGAAGGGTATTATAAGATTGTGCCGGCAGTAAATGTACATATGTAACAGGTAAAAAGAGGCGACCCTATAAAGAATATATATTCTTGATCGGCGTCAACAGCCGAGACTATCTAGCCATGTCCGTCTGTCTGCCTGTGTGGAACGGACGTTTGTCCGTATGAAACACTGGAACTCAGAGACTATAAGAGATAGAGCTCTCTTTTCGACAGTATTTGTTCTGCTTGCACGCAGATCAAGTGTGCTTCAAATTTTTACCACGCCCACTTCCGCCCCTGCACATCATCAAAAAGCGTAATTTTAAAACTTGTCGCGAATTTTGGTATGAACTATAGTCTGTGTGACTCCTGAAAATTTTATTGCGATCAGATAAAAATTTTCGAAGTTATTAACGAAATAATTTTGTATGTCCACGAACGGCTGCTGCACCATGCCTCATTCGGTTGACCAACTAGACCAACTAAATATTCTTACCAGTTCTTGATTGTGATCGGAAAAGAATCTTATAAGATATTTGAGAAGCAATTTTAATAAATTTGTACTCGACTGTAGCTTTCTAACTTGTTCAACAAAACCTGATCTCCTACCTTTAAATCAAAATCTAAGCTAGTTTTGTCGTAATTAAGTTTTTTTTTCTAATGGGATTCTAACATTTGTCTAGCTCTCTTAAATGCTTGTTCTAATCTTAGCATAGTGTTCTATATTATAAAGGGGTTTAATTTTATCTATGCCATTAAAGTGTTTAAGTAAATTTGAAATTTTAGCAAAAACTAGCTCATATGGACCATAGTCATGTGCCATTGGGGGGGTTGTATTAAAACAGTAGACGAAGGATCGAAGACATACATCCCAATCTGTGTTATCAACTCAGATGTAGGAACGGATGAACTCATTTAGTGTTCTGTGGCTTGGCTCCACGGTACCTCGATCATGGCCCCCATCTCAAAGGTCGTGCTCCCGGTGTCGAGCAGCACGCAGGCTGTCGGGAGGATATGCACCACCTTCTGTTGCAGATAGGCAGCAACGGTCGGAGATGGAGTAGCGGCCGCCGTACGCGCTGGCTCCTTCGGGACGGGATGACCAGCCGGAGATGGAGTGGGGGCCGCCGGACGAGCAGGCTCCCTGGAGACGGGCTGACGAGCGGTGCGCTCAGGACGTGGTCGAGAGGTCGATGGCAGCTCCTCGTGCATGGGGAGCAGCGTGTCATGATCACCTCCACATGCTTTGCAGCCCTCGGTGCTGCGGCAGGTCCCTCCTGAGTGCTCGTGAGCGAGACAGTTCGAGTCGTACTTATTAATAAGTACCGCCCGAAAGCGATTTTCTGCGCTCAGTTTATGGAACCTCTTGCACTTTCGAAGAGGATGGATGCCCCGGCAGACTCGGCAGCGGTAGGATAGAATACCTCGATTACGTCTGCTATCCAAATTCTGGGCTGTACCAGGACGCAGCACCATTATGCTGAAGTTGTTCTGCGAGGAAAAGAGAAGGAAAAAATTGACTTAGTACAGGACCTCGCAGACGTAAATAGGTTAATGGCTGGACGTAGCCGATTCCTTGCTCTCCATAGGGAGAAGGATAACTTTCTGCACGGGGCTTTTATCGTGCCGCGCGCCGTACGAACTTCGGCCACTCGAACTCGGCCATCGGCTCCGGGGAAAAGAGAAACAATTCTGCCGATCCGCCTTTCGTTCGAGGGCAAATTGTCCTCCTTGACTTCCACCATATCGCCAATTTGGATGTTTCGGGTCGGAAATTGCCATTTGTTGCGTTTGTGGAGTTCTTTGAGATACTCCTCTTTCCACCGCGCACTAAACTGCTGGTGTTGGGCCTTCAAATTTTGCCATCGATTGAGTATCGACTTGGCTTCTCAGGCTCAGCCCTGGAAAGCAACGGCCCGCCAATCAGGAAATGGCCAGGCGTGAGGGTTAGCAGATGGGAGGGATTTTCAGACATCGGGGCAGACATAGGCAAGCTTCGATCTTGGCTAGAAGAGTCGCAAGTTCCTCAAAGGTATATTTGCGGGTAGCCGTAGCTTTGTAGAAAAGAGTTTTGAAACTTTTCACCCCTGCTTCCCACAGATTCCCATATGTGGAGCCCCGGCCGGGATAAAACGCCATTCAAGTCCCTGAATGCTGTATACATCAGTCACGCACTCTTTGACGGATT
This sequence comes from Drosophila mayri, assembly GCA_008042485.1. Taxonomy (NCBI): domain Eukaryota; kingdom Metazoa; phylum Arthropoda; class Insecta; order Diptera; family Drosophilidae; genus Drosophila; species Drosophila mayri. Next base: position 4,817 of record VNJN01007895.1, read on the forward strand.
GAAGGAAGTCCCGAGAAAGTAGAGACGCTTCCCCGCAAATGTCTTGCCATTATCAGAATAAATCCGCTGAGGGCACCCGCGCCTAGCTACGAAACGAGCAAAGGGTGCTGTAACTTTTTCGCGGTGAGATCGGATGTCGGCTCTAAATGTTTAGCCTTCGTTGAAAAACACAAATACACATATCACTTGGTAATTAGACACGGTCTCTCGGTATAGTTTTTAATCTCGAACGGCCCGGCATATGTAAAGGTCGTCGAGAAGGAGACTCTGTCCTTTGGAAGATCGCCCATCAGCTGAGTTTGCAGTCTCTTCTTGTAAATCATGCAGATTTTACACGGATTCACCACTGCCTTGACCAGATTCTTGATTTTAGGAATCCAATACTTCGATCGGATCAGGCGTACGATCAACTGACTACCGCCATGAAGAGTAATCTGGTGGGTGAATTGGACGAGAAGGCGAGACAGTCTACAACGGTAGGGCAGAATTATTGGATGCCGTTCATCATACTGGAGGGCTTTAAAAGCTGTGACGCGACCAAACGCCCTTAGGAGGCCGAGTTGGTTCGTGAACGAAAATAAATTAAGTATTGAACTTGCCCCGAAAGGGGTTTCTTCTCTGCCAAGTGCTTCAGCTGTTGGCCGTATGCTCGACGCTGCGCAATGGAAATCAGCGCTCGCTCTGCCTCTCGGATTTCTTCACTAGTGGGCCGTGAAGTAGAGGGGATCGCGCCGTTACGGCAGCGACTAAGGAAACGCCGGACATACGCCAGGACTCGCAGTGCTTTGTGCAGCTTAGAGAAACGTTCTAGAAACTCGTTAGAGGGGACCTGGCTGAAATGCACTTTCACCGCGCAACTCGAGCTCTGTGTTTGGCTGAACCTCGCTTTGCGCTGGCCACAGCTCTTATGGCCCTTGCAGCCACTCTGGCCCGTGCCACCAAAGTTGACTATCCGCTAACTCGAGTGGGGTCACGCCTCGACTAGCTAAATCGGCGGAATTTTGTTCGGATCGAACGTGTGCCCAGCAGTCGACTGGTACTGCCTGGGTGATCTTGGCCACTCTGTTGGCTACAAACGTGGTCCAGTTGCACGCCGGCTTCCGTAACCAGGCCAGAACAATTGTCGAATCGGTCCAGCAGCGTATGTCGGAACTTTGTGTAGGCATATGGGGAAGAATAGCTGTCACCATTTCGGCTAACAGCACGGCGCCACATAGTTGTAGGCGTGGGAGTGACACGGTCTTTACTGGAGCGACTCGTGCCTTGGATGTGAGGAGGTTAGAAAGGATTTCCTGACCAACCTCGACACGCACGTAGATCGCCGCTTTGGAACGCATCGCAGAACCCATGATACGCCACTTTGATTTCAGGCTGAAAACAGCCCATCGCGGAACGCGGATCTGGTTGAGGTCGGAATACTCATGGAGAAATGCCTGCCACCTCTGACTCATTTCGCGGGAAAGCTTATCATCCGAGCTTAAATCTTGTAGCCAAATCTCTTGCATTAACATTTTGGAACGTATTGTAAACGGAGCGAGCCATCCGGCTGGATCAAACAGCCTCGCGATTTGGGATAACACCTCGCTCTTTGTGAAGGAGGGTTCCACCACTATTTCTGGCGGCACAAAGTAAAATTCGTCGGACTTAGCCCTTCATCGAATCCCGAGCGTTTTGGCAGTGCTTTCGGTATCGATATCGAGGAACTCGCTATGAAGGAGGTGTTTGGCTGGAATATTTTTTAGAATGCTCGTGTGGTTTGGAGTCCACTTCCTCAGACGGAAACCAGCAGAGCTAAGAGCTGCTTGTAACTTTTGGATGGAACTATGGGCCTCAGTTATGGAATTTGCCCCTGTGGCTGGCTTTTGGAAACGCCCCTTGGACATCCTCTACTAGCTGCTGCAGCACTCGAATAGCGGAAATGGCGCACAGTTGACCCCGAAGGTAACTGTTTTCAATTCAAAGTCTCGGATATCACCCTCTTTATTTCGGAACAGGATTCTTTGAAAGGGTGTATGCTTAGGATCGACCCAGATCTGACGGTACATCTTTGTGATGTCCGCGCTGAACACGTATTGGGAATATCGCCACTTCAGAATCTGAATGGTCAGATCGGATTGCAGGACTGGACCAGCATGAAGAATATCATTTAAGCTGGTTCCATTCGCAGATGGACTGGAGGCGTTTATTACAACGCGAAGCTTTGTCTTGGTACTTTCGGGCTTGATTACCGCGAGATGTGGAAGATAGTACGTTGGTGAACTATGAGTCGATGGAACTTCGTTCATATGACCCAGATCCAGATACTCTAGAATCACGCAGTCATATTGCTCTTGTAAAAGAAAGTCTCTTTTTAAACGATTCTCGTTTCGAAGAAACTTAGCCAACGCAGTGGACCTTGAATATTCTAAATCGGACCCCGAGTTTTCGGGGTCGCAGAATGGGAGCGTATCCACGTACCTCTCGCTTGCGTCTCTCTTGGTAGTCTGGCGGGAGAGCCCAGGAGAGCGGGAGTACAAGAGAGAGCGCTAGCGGGAATGCACGCTCTTTCCCACACTGCTCAAAACTAAGCGCCCTTGTGGCGCGAAAATCATTTGTTTCATCACCTGATTCTGCCAACCCTTTGGCTGCGCTGCCGCGATCTATGACACGCGCCGTTCCGCATTCCATGCATTCTCTGCATTCCGGGCTTTCCTTCTCGCTCCCTCTTGAGCGGGCAGGTGGACGACGCAAATTCCATTTCGCATTTCTGTGCGCTGCTGGCGCCTGCGCCGTGAGCCTCTGCCCTGGTCGTGCTCTCTGGCTTTCTCTGCCGGCTGCAATTGGCGGATCTCGTGTTCCGGTCCTTTAGACGTGGTACCGCCGTTTCGTCCCGTTCCCTAGCCGGAGTTCCCGAAGATGTTGCGGGCGTTGTTGCCGATAATGTTGCTGATGACGTCAGCCATGGTGCGGCCGGGGTGCGGGCCCGGCAATACGATCCTAACTAGTATTAACATCTTATTACTAAACGTAACATATTATTAACAAATATTTACTCGGAACCTTTGCCCCTGCTCCTCGACGAGGTAGCGCCGTGTCAGTCGGGCCTTAATTCGCCGGACGAGGCGGGCCGGCAATCGGCCTCCTGGCGTCGACCAGCCGTATGGCGCCGCTATCCAGGGCTCAGCGGAGGTAGCGCGTCCCATTGCTCCGGCGACTCCCGCCCGTCGTCGGACGGTGGGCGCTGGGCGAGTCCTCCCACGGGACAGATCGTCTCCGCGTCCGTCGTTCGCGCTCCTGCGTCTCAACTGCCACGGGCGTCTCTGCCGGGGGACCGGCAGTGCTGGTCGCACATCTAACCCCCGTTGGCCAAAAATGGCCCCGGCCCGGACATCTCCCTGGGAGTTGGGGATGCCAGAGACCCCGGGCCACGTAGTCCTCTCTGAGGGGGCTGTAGGGCTCTCTCAGCCGTAGCCTTGTTGTCGCCCCGGGTGACTGCGGCGATGTCCAGGCCACCTCTTGTGCCGCCTCGTCTTTCGGCGTCCTGGGCCTCTCCGTCAGTGGCGGGGGCCTAGTGTCCTCCTCCGACACCTCCTCATAGGTGGCTCCCAGCGGTCCGGGGACCGGCACTAGGGCTTCCAACGTCTCTGGCGACACCACACCGAAGCAGGCCCGCAGCTCTGCCGCCTGCTCGGCCGTGACCCTCACTGTTTCTCTTCTTTGGTCGGAAGCCTCCCAGGGAAGGAGGGTGGGGGAGTCGGGCGATGGTGACGTTGACATTTACCATGGAGGTGTCGCTATCTCCCGCAGTGGCGTGGCCACAAGACGCGCCTCCCCGATGCGGGCGTCTGGTTCGACTTCGGCGTCGTCGTCGCTACTTTCCAGTACCACCGTCTCCAGCGTCCCTTCCGGCGGCGCTGGTTGTGGCACTCCTGAGGCCGGCACGAATATCAGGATCGGAAGTCTACGGTTTCGCCGTGGGTCTCGCTGGTGGGCGTTGTCCACGTCGACAAAGAGAGGTAATCCTGGGTAATCCCCAGGAACGGGGCGCCTGCGCTCGTCCAGGTATAAATCCCTGAACTCTTCCACCACGGCCGCCGTCAACCACGAGTGGCTGGGGGATCTCCGGCCCGTTGGGCGTGGATTGCGGAGGTCAGCGGGTGTGGCCCCATGATTTCGATGGTCACAGGAACAGGGGTAGTCCACGTCCGCGTCCCGACATTGTTTTCTTGTTTAGCTGTGGGAGAGAAAATGATTAGTATTTGCAATTCCTGAACCCCTACCTAGCGGTGTGTTAAATCTTGTCCCTACGTATACCCTGCTTTCCCTACGGTGGGAAGGTCTGACCTACTGAGCTGACCGGCGCACCCGTCATCAAGTGACTCCGTGATCTCTAATTGTTTTGGCAGAGTATCAGACAGTGGTACCGTCTATACTGGCCCTCCGAGCGTGGAACTGTTTCCACCGGTCGTGGCGGCCTTCTCGATCTCGTCTTCGGCGGGATCCTCCGTGTCCGATTCCTCGCCGCGATAGGGTTTTAACTGGTTCAGGCTGGCGGTCCGCCGCCGACGACTGCCCGGTATGTGAAACTGCACAATGTTTGGTGAAGGAAACTTGGCGACCCTAAACGGTCCCTCGTACTTTGCCGCCAGTTTTGCCGCGAATCCTTCGGTGGCGTTCGACAAGACGTGGCGCCGCACAAAAACTAGCGATCCCACCGGCGGTTTTCATTTCCGTCGGGGGAGGTTGTAGTGGCGTCGCTGGTTAGCCGATGCTCGGTCGGCGTTGTTCCTAGCGATCTCGAAGATGTTGTGCAGCTGTCTGCTACGTTCCGTTGGGGTTTTCTCGGGGGTTCAGCGTCCCGGTGTAACTTCATCGTAGAGGGCGGCCAGAAAGGCCGGGCTGAATCCCGTTGTGTCGGAGATACTGCTGTTGATTGCCAGCGATGTCTCCGGGAGCAGTCGATCCCACTCGTTTTGGGCGTTCCCATCCAGATATTGCGCGATCATAGTTTTAACCGTCCGGTTCGCTCTCTCCGTCGGGTTTTGCCTCGGCGTGTTCGATGCCGTGTGTTGCAACTCCACTCCCAGAAACTTGCAGAAGTTCCGGAGCCATCGACCCGTGAACTGTGTGCCGTTGTCGCAGACAAACATCCGAGGCACCTCGAAACGACTCAAAATCCGTTCCCGAAATGCTCGCTCCAGGTGGAGCGCTCCATCCATTTACTGAACGAATCGAGGAAGACCAAGAGCATCGTGTTCCCTTGCTTTGAGCGTGGTAGAGGCCGACGATCTGCACAGAGGACGTGGAATGGCTCCTCCACTTGGCGTGTGAACATTTGTCCCGCCGGTTTCTGCTGGCTAACGTTATATCTTTGGCAAAAGTCACGGAAAAGTCCGGGCCAGTAGTTTCTTTGAGCTACGCGGTTGCTTGTCTTCCGGACTCCCAAGTGTCCGGTGGTGGGGAGATCGTAATTCTATCGACCCGATGTCGATCGTCCGTTCCCACACACAGTTTCCATAGTGTGTACTCCTCCTCTGGTGGCCGTAGCCCGATACGGCGATAAAGCTGTCCACTTTCCTCCCTGTAATCCGGGAACTTTGCTGGTTCGGTCCGAACCTTGTTCAACATTCCCGTAAGCCATTTACAGTTGGTTCCTTGCACCTGTGCTTGCTGCGCTATTGGCAGCGGTTGGCGTGAAAGGGCGTCGGCCACTAGGTTTTGGGCTCCTTTCCGGTAGTGGACGTCATACTGATATTGTTGTAACTCGAGTGCCCAGTGCGCAATTCTGCTGGTTGGGTTATCGATGGAGTTTAACCACTTCAAAGCCTGGTAATCTGTTATCACTTCGAATCGGTATCCCTCGATGTAACATCTCATTTTCCTTACTGCCCATACGGTGACACTCCTTCTCGGTTACTTAGTAGTTCCTATCCGCGCTATTTAAGCGGCGACTTGCGTAGGCCACCACTCGTTCCTGTCCCTCGATGGTTTGTGTGAGTACGGCTCCGATGCCGTATTCGCTGGCGACCGTCTACCGTCGGGCAGACTAAAAACGGTGCCTCCGTCAGTCGAGATGTCCAATCCCTCAGGATCCCTTCCCGAATCGCGCGTTCCAGATGAGTTCCCGTGGCCTTGCGTAGTGGAATTAATTCCAACCATTTGCTGAAAGAATCGAGGAAGACCAAGATCATCGTATTTCCTTGTTTTGAACGCGGTAGGGGGCCAACGAAGTCTGCACAGAGAACGTGGAATGGCTCCTCCA
>VNJN01007907.1:0-14435 GCA_008042485.1 Drosophila mayri
TTTGCTTTCCCCGCGATGGGAAGTCTGACCTATACGACTACTCGGTGTACGCGTTTGCTAGTTTTCCCCCGGCGGGGAGTGGAGTGTTGGACGGGCGCACCCGTCATCAAGTGACTCCGCGAGCTCTGTCCGTTTTGACAGAGTATCCGATAGTTATGTCGCCTATGCAGGTTCCCCGAGCGCAGAGTTGTTCTCGGCGGTTGGAGCGGCTTCTCCGTCCCCGTCCTCTTCCGTATCGGCTTCCTCGCCGTGATACGGTTTGAGTTGGTTGAGACTGGCGGTCAGCCGTCGGCGGCTGCCCGGTATGTGCAGCTGCACGATGTTCGGTGACTGGAACTTGGCAACCCTAAACGGCCCATCATATTTTGCTGCCAACTTCGCCGCGAATCCTTCCGTGGCGTTCGATAATGCGTGGCGTCGGACCAGCAATAGTGATCCCACCGGCGGCTTCCATTCTCGCCGGCGGAGATTATAATGTCGCCGCTGATCAGCCCATGCTCGGTCGGCATTGTTTCTGGCGACTTCGAAGATGCGGTGCAGCTGTCTACTGCGTTCCATCGGGGTTACTTCGGGGGTTCCACGTCCCGGAGTAACTTCATCATACAGGGTGTGAGGCAGCCGAGGTTCCCTGAACCAGAAAGGCTGGGCTGAATCCCGTTGTGTCGGAGATACTGCTGTTTATCGCCAGCGATATTTCTGGGAGCAGCTTATCCCATTCGTTCTGGTCGTTCCCATCCAGATACTGGGCGATCATTGTCTTAATCGTCCGGTTCACCCTCTCCGTCGGATTCTGTCTCGGCGTATAAGGGGCTGTGTGCTGCAACTCCATTCCTAGAGACTTGCAGAAGTTCCGGAATGAGCGGCCCGTGAATTGGGTGCCGTTGTCGCAGACAAACATCCGTGGTACCCCGAAGCGGCTCAGGATCCGTTCCCGAAATGCGCGCTCCAAGTGTGCTCCTGTGGCTCTGCGTAATGGGATCAATTCCACCCATTTGCTAAAAGAATCGAGGAAAACTAGAAGCATCGTGTTTCCCTGTTTTGATCGCGGTAGCGGACCGACAAAATCCGCGCAGAGAATGTGGAATGGCTCCTCCACTTGGCGTGTGAACATGTGTCCCGCCGGCTTCTCCTGACTGACCTTGTATCTCTGGCAATTCAGGCAGTTTCGTACGTAGTGGGCGACGTCGCGAAAGAGTCCTGGCCTGTAATACTTCTGGGCCACGCGATTGCTTGTCTTCCGGACTCCCAGATGTCCGGCAGCGGGAATATCGTGGTTTTCTTGTAGAACCCGATGGCGGTAATCCGCTCCTACACACAGCTTCCATGGTGTGTACTCCTCTTCTTGTGGCTGTAGCCCGATGCGGCGATAAAGCTGTCCGCTTTCTTGGCTGGTTCGGTTCGAACCTTCTTCAACATCTTTGCAAGCCACTTGCAGTTTGTCCCTTGCACCTGTGCTTGCTGCGCTACTGGCAGCGGTTGGCGTGAGAGGGCGTCGGCCACTAGATTTTGGGCTCACCTCCGGTAGTGGACGTCATACTGATACTGCTGCAGCTCGAGTGCCCATCGAGCAATTCTTCCAGTCGGATTTTCTATGGAATTTAACCATTTCAATGCCTGGTGGTCGGTAATTACCTCGAACCTGTATCCTTCGATGTAGCATCGCATCTTCCTTACGGCTTTCTTTCTGCGCTATTTAAGCGGCGGCTGGCATATGCCACCACTCGTTCCTGCCCTTCGATGGTATGGGTTAGTACGGCTCCAATGCCATACTCGCTGGCGTCTGTTTGTAGCACGAACTTCTGCTCGAAGTCCGGGCAGACTAAGACAGGTGCTTCCGTCAGTCGCGTTTTCAGCTCCTGAAACGTCTTTCTTTCTTGCCTTTCTTCAGCAAAGAAGTCATCGGCTCCACAATATCGGCGAAGTTGGGGACAAATCGGCGATACCAATATGCGATTCCCAGGCATCTCCGTAGTTCCTTCAAGCAAGTTGGTGGTTTTAGCTCGCGGATCGCGGGTTCCTTATCCGGGTCCGTGTAGATCCCTTCCTCGCTTTTTACGTGCCCCAAGTAGGCGATGTGCCGCTGAAAGAAATGGCATTTGTCCCTATTTAGCCGCAGGTTGGCTCTGCGTAATCGGCGAAATACCTCCCGAAGGTTTTCGACGTGTTCCTCCAGCGTCGACCCGATGACTATAATGTCGTCTAAATAGGCGAACGCATGCGGCTCCATGTCCGGAACGATTACCGTATCCAGGGGCCGATACGGCCATCCCTAAGCAGTTCGTCTATCTGCCTAACAATGACGGCTCTCATGGCCGGATTCCGGGGAAAATACCTTTGTTTTATTCGGCGATCGTTGCGCATTACGATCCGGTGCTCCGCGATGTGGGATACTCCGGCCAGATTCTCAAATTTTTCCAATTCTAGTTCCAGAAATTCTTCCACCCAGGGCTCTGGGTATCCTTGTCCCGATTCCGGCGGGTCCGGTTCCTCGGGTGTATTACTCACAGAGTCGACCGTGCCGCAGAGGGGCGCGTTCTGCTCCGGCGTTTCCTCGGCGGGGTCCTGGAAGCGGACACGCTTCTTGGAGGTGCGGAAAGGATTTCGCTGCGCGGCGGTGCCGTTAGCCACAGGCAAAACATGGCTCCAACTGTTTGGCCGCCTGGTTGAGGGTGCCTCTATATCCATGCACGAATTTCTATTTGTTGCCCGCGGGGCAGGGTTCGGCGGTTGTCTTTGTACAGTACGCGGCTTGGGTACTGGTCCTTGTGTTGCGGTCGGCACCTCTCGGGTAACCGTGCCAAATAATCCTTGATGCGTTTCCTCTTTTATTCCTCCTGATTGTCTCCTCGTCGAAACTCCTCGTCGTTCCGCAGAAGGCCCGAGTGTGTCTGATTCCTGGTGGCCCGCTTGTGGCTTCCCTGGTAGTCCGTTTCCTGGTGGCATGCTAAGGGCTTCCCTGGGATCCGGCTCCTGGTGGCCCGCTCGTGGCTTCCCTGGGAGTCTGACTCCTTGACGAACTCCTGGTGGCATGCTAAGGGCTTCCCTGGGGGTTCGTCCTGGTCGTGAGGCTTCTTCCTGTAATTCTCCTCGCCGTCTTTCCTCTTGTATCCTCTCTCGCATCTCGTCTTTCTGCGATCCTTCCCGCTGTTCCGTGCGTGGGTGATCCTCCTGTGTCCCTCGTTGGGTTCCGTGTTGTTCGTCGTCCCATGTTCCCTGAGTCCGTGCCCATGGTGGCTTCGTGTGTTCGTCCGGCATCAAGCCGAGGGTCTGTCCCCCGCACTGGATGGTGGCTCCAATTCCACACAGGAAATCCATTCCTAACAATACGTCGTCCAGGGCGTCCGCCATGACCAGTAGGATGGTCGGTGCGCTGCGATTCCCGCAATGGATATTTGCCCCTAGTGCCCTGGTCAACTCCCGGCATGTCCCATCGGCGAGTTTGACCTGTGTCCGCACGTCCCTCGTGTTCTTTTTATTGTCTAATTCCTTGGCCAATTCTTCACTGATGAAGCTATGTGTAGCTCCCGTGTCCAGGGTGGCCACGAATCTTCGCCCTCCCATAGTGATGGTGGCTCGGATGCGTCCCTGGCGTTGGCGAAGAGTCCTCTCTAATTGTTCGGGTTGGCTGGGTTCCTCGGGTGATTCCCGGTTACGCGAGGCCCGTTTCCGTTTCCCGAAACCTGACGTCGGCAGCACTTGAATGTCCGTACTCCTCGTCGTCCGCATTCCCAGCAGAAATGTATCCCTGGGTTCCGGCATTCCGTTGAGAAATGCCCGGGCTGGCCGCAGTCCCTGCATACCCCTCGCACGTTTACTGGTGCCCGCTCCGGCGTTGTTGCCCGATTCGTATTCGCGTTCCTGCTAAAACTTTCTGGCATGGGGTTCGTCGGCAGCCTGCGGGCCGTGCGGTCCGTGGTGGTACGCGAAGTAGGTGGTGCCCGTGGGTTCGGTTCCTGATGATTCTGAGCCTGCCAGCTCCTTCGGCAAGTCTCCTTGTGCTCGTGTCAGTTCCGATAACGTGTGGAAGTCCTGCCTCCTCACGAACAGTTGGTATTCCGGCGACATGTTGTCGTAGACCCCTTCCAGCTCTCGTTCCGCTGTAAATCCGGCCCGGCGCATCTGCAGGCGCAGGTCTACCAAATACTCCTTAAAGAGCTCGTTTGGCCTCTGAAAATGGGTCCTAATCTCGTCCTCCAACCGCTGATAATAGCGCGGCGGCAAGAAGAAATCCAAAAATGCCCTGCGAGCCTCCGTCCAAGTGGCGTTCCGTAGGCCACTTGTCCTGTACCAGCTCTCGGCGCGGCCAGTCATTAGTACTATTAAAGCTGGGGCGAGATACTTCTGGTCGATCCGGCTAGTGTCGGCTCGTTCCTCGATGTGCTCTATGAAACAGAGCGGATCCGTCGTCCCGTCAAATGAGAGTCCCCACTTGGTCATCCGGTCCAATAGTGCGGCTCCCGGGTCCCCATGGTAGTTCGTTGCGCGCTGTGGATCCTCTGTTTTCGTCGACCGGCGTCTCCCTGCGGCAGGAGAGGTACTAGTGGGCAACAAAAGTGTAAGTGGTCCCGTCGGCGCCGCAACTCCTGGTGAATTTGCCTCCGAGTCCAAATACATGGGCGACAGCAGCTTCGCGTCCCCGGTGGGTGCGTTCCCAAAGTTCCTTTCCAATTCCTCTAGGCGGATTTGTACTGCCTCCGGATGGTCCTGCTGGCGCGCAAAGGCAATCAGCCGTGATCGCTGCTCCTCTACCGTGCCTCCGCGTTCCAAACCAAATTCCAGGAGTATGGTCTCCAATTCCAGCTTCTTTCTGTAACTGATCCAGGTGACACCCTTGGTTGGTTTTAGTTGTTATTTATTATATTTTTGTTTATCTAGCTTATCGGTTTTTTTTTCTGTGCCTGTATTCCGGTTATTCTATCTCTTATTTATTGTATGTTTATTCTGTTGTCTTAGCCTGCTTCTTTTGTTTATTTAATTCTATTATTCCCTTCTTTCCTTGATTTTTCCTCGCCCTCCTTTGTTTTTCCTATATGATTCCTCGATTATTCCTTGCCCGTTTCCTTCTGTCTTTCCTTCCTCTTTCCTCGGTCCTTTTCCTGGCTCTTTCCTCGATCTTTCCTCGATCTTTAATTTATCTTATTCGATTTCGTTCACAATATCCGTTCGCTTGTTTAACTTGTCCTGCCCGTGTTTATTTATTATTTATCAACTATTCCTTATGTATTCATTTATTTATTTAATTAATGTTTATTATCTAGTTTTGTCTATGTTCTATTATTTATTTACTTGATTTATTATTATTTATTTTTTGTAGGTTACTTCGCTATCTTACTGAATTTTTTTTCGCTATTTGTATTTATTATCTATTTTGTTTTTATTATTTATCTATTTTATTTTATTATTTATTATTATTTTGTGTTATTATTTCCTTTGTTTTTCTCCTTTGTTTTTTTTTCAGTGTAGTCCGACTTTATTCTATTAATTTATTGCCTCGCTTTGTTTTATGGTTTAATCCCGCGTTCTCAATTTAGTTATTTATTTACTCCATTAATTTCGTTTATTTTCCACGTGCTCGATTTTCCTTTTCAATTCTCCCAGTGTATCGTTACATTTAATTTATTCCGCTTGTTCCGTTTTCCTTTATTTAATTCTCTGTGCCATTTATTTTATTTTCATTTGTGTTTGCCTTTATTTAATTTATTTTATTTAATCCTGTTATTTTATTTAATTAATTTCCTTTAGTTATTTTATCCTTCGATATATTTATTTAATTTGCGCAGGACCACAGGATTCTATTTAATTTCGCGGCGATTTAATTTTCTTAATTTTTCGATGTTTATTCGACGACGAGTATTTTCTGAGTGTGTTTTCTTCTATATAAAGGGCCAATATACAAGTTGGTCCCCGCCCTGATGGCGGCGCAACCAAGAGCGAAAATTAGTATATTCGTATATGTATGTATATGTGTAAAACTCGTAACTCGTGATCTGCACGTTCAGCGGCGGTTCTCTCTGCTCTGCCGACGTCGGCGTCGGCAGCGACTTTGTGACTTTGCTTATTGACTACGACGCCCAATTCGCGACCCGTTTTGGCGAGACTCTATTCTTCTGCCCTGAATGGAATTTTTCTATCGCTGTCTCCTTTTCCCCCTTCTCTTCTTTAGCTGCCCGAAAAAACAAGGTGCCGTTATGGCAGCTCCATGTGCGTCGCGAATTTGGAAGTTTCTGGCAATTTCTGGTCGTTTGCATATGCATACTCGTATGTATGTATATGTATGTCCACGCTGCTAAAAACCTCGTGTTCGGCTGGTGGGGCTTTAATCCACCTTAGTAAGAACTCTTACATCTCCTCATTTCCTGACGGTCCCTGTTCAGGCGCCAAACTGTAAAGATGCACTGCGGCCGAGATATGAACTCAGCGGCCCAGAGTCCCTTTCCAGTTAAATGTATAATTGGAAAACGTCAGAAAATGGAGGGGCCGTGGTTGACGAGGTTTTTAGGGGTGGATTTTTAACCAATATAATTGCCTCTTCCGATTGCCCACGCTGGGCGGGATCGCGCTACCGGCCCTGGAGTCTCCCAGCGGCCGGACCCCACTAAAGACTGGAGCAGAGGCCCGGGGTGACCCAGCAGCCCGCTCCCGCGCCCGCGATCCGAACCTACAACCGCGACGCCGGCGTGCCCGAGCTGTCGCGGCCCGGCGGCTCCGCCCGGGCTAATCCCTGCGGCGCATACTGAAACTGGACAAGACGGCTGGGAGGGATCCCGCAGCCGCCGCCCGCCTGGAATTACCCAGGCAGCTGAGGTGGGGAGGAGAGGGCACAGTGTGGTGTGAGGGGCCGATTTGAGTAGAAATAAAATAATGTTACCTTTCGTGTGTTCATTCTGTACTTTCATTTCATGTGTATTTGCCTGTGCTAGTCTTCCTTATTCTTATAAAAGTGTTTTTCGGTTTATTTTCTACCCCTTTGTCTGTGTTTTCTACTTCCTATCTTCACACCATTTTATAATCTAGAAGTGGCGGGCGCCGTTCGCTCACCCGAGAGAAGTTTCTTCCGATTGTCGTTTTCTCCTTGTTGTCGGTGTCCTTGTCGTGTTTGGGGTCCTCGTTGTCCTGGGTTCCGGGTTCTGGTCAAAATGTATGTTCTTCGCGGGGGTCACTTGTCTCAATTAATTTCGCACTTCTAGAATCGCTGCTGGCCTAATTACGATCGATGGCGCGTGCCGTTCCGCATTCCACACATTCTTTGCCTGACGAGCTTTCTGTCTCGTTTCCTCTCTTGGGCGGCAGGTGGTCCATGCAAATTCCGTTTTTTCATTCCGCCGCTCTGTTGGCGCCTGCGCCGCGGGTCTCTGCCCGGATCGCGCTCTCCGGCCTCCTCTGCCGATCGCTGATTGGTGGATTTCGTGTTCCAGCCGCTGCGTCATTGTTTCCTCTCGTTCCTTGAGGATGTTGCTAACGGTGCGGGCTATGTTGCCCGTGACGTCAGGCCTGGTGTGGCCGAGGTGTGGGCCCGGCCCTATGATTCCCTAACGCCTAATAGCCCTAATTAATATGTACATACTTATTATACTCTTATACCTAACCTTAGCCTAGTATTTACATTATGTTTTTGACTTCATATTTACATCTTATTATTTACATTTTCTATTCGTGGCGGCGGCCACCTCGTGACCGTCGTCGCATAGTTGGCCGATCAAGAAATTAATTTTGAAATTCTGAAATAATATAAGATGGCCAAATGTCAAGTTTGGTAAAAATGTCTTGTTAACTGACAGTTATGGATTTTTCTTTTATTTTTCTCATTGTTCCTATGAAAGCTATAGGATATAGTAGTCCGATTTTCATGATATTAAAACCAAAATTCAGAATTAATAAAAAATGTCTAAATCTTAACTTTGATGAAAATATGTTGAAAACTGATTTAATATTGGTCAGGACCACTAAAGGAGTCGATATAGCCATGTCCGTCCGTCCGTCTGTCCATCTGTCTGTATGAACGCCTAGATCTCAGAGACTATAAGAGCTAGAGACACCAAACTTGGGATTTAGGCTTTTTATATATATTATCAAGTTATATCTCTTATATTAAGTTTTTTTTTTATTTAATTTTTGCTACTCCCCTTTTTGGTGGAACTATTTGAAAAAAAACCATGTATCTCCCAAATTTAAAACGTTATGTAAACCATATTCAAAAAGTTTATGTATTTTATCAAAATACACACATTGCCTGAATTTCATCGCGATCGTGCTATAAATAGCGGTGATATAGGCTTTTTACTTTATAAATAGCGGAGATATAGGCTTTTTACTTTATACACATTACGTGTACAAGAGGCAGCCCAGGCAGAGGGCTCCAAAAAATCAAAACATTCATTATACAAGTAACACACCCAGTTCCCGTAAAGGGAATAATTCGCAAAGTTGCAGACCATATCCGGTGGCCAACACGCGCAACGGCAAAACTGACGAGCAATCACTCGCGCCGGATATCGAGTGCTGACCCAGTACGTCGTCGGCAGCGCTGCAGCAAACCGGAGGCCACAAGCCATGGCCGGATCAATCTTTAGTATATTTTTAGAAATAACTCCGTAGGCGTAGCTACGCTAATGAATAATTAATTAATAATTAATCAACCATTTGTAAACCTTTATCTTTGCCCTAACAGGTTCAAGAAATAAAGAATAATAACTAACTCTTTGACTTATTATTTATTATTGCCCTAGCAGGCAATCGGAGAATAAAGAGGTAAAAAGGGGAATTTAATAATTGGCGCCCAAATTCAAAACGATCTCGCGACCGTGTTTAAAAAAAAGTAAGCCGAAAGTAACCAAAAAATAAAATTTGCGAAAAAAGAACTTTGTGCGGTGCATTTAAATAAACAGTGACGCAAGTTTTTTTTTGTGTTCAATAGTTGATTTTTTTTATTTCCCTACTTATACGTTATAAACAAAACTAAGTTCTATATTATTTTTAGCATAGACAAGGCAAGGGCCCGCACTGCGCGGTACGGCCAGTCTCGCTTCTATCAGGTTCTTGAGCACCTTGCCCATGGTGTCGGTGAGACAGATCGGCTTGTAGGACGATGGTTCCCCGGGAGGCTTGCCCGGCTTAGCGAGCAGCAGCAGATTCTGTCTCTTCCATCTTTCGGGAAAGATTCCCTCTGCAAGGCACTTGGAGTAGAGCAATGCATACTTATTCGGGTGGAGTGCAACAGTCAGTTTCAGGGCTCTGTTAGGCACGGCGTCCGGGCCTGGCGCCTTCTTGGGGCGGACTGTCCTTCCCGTCCTGGTCACCTCCTCCTCCGTGATCACGCAGGGCTCGTTTGGGCGCTCCACATTTGGCTGCATGATGACAGGCTCTCCCGCTCTAGCCCCTCACCACCATCCTGTAGGTACCTCCCCAGGGATCATTTTCTGCCTCGTCGCAGAGCTGCATAAAGCATTCCCGCTTTGCCTCCCTTATGGCCACTTTGAGGGCTTTCCTTGTTGCTTTGTATGACGCGCTGCGCTCGTCAACTCGAGCTGTGCCGCGCGCTCGGGTGAGCTTGCGCCGGACCTGCAGGCACGCAGACCGGAGGTCGGCTATCGCGTCGCTCCACCAGACGACTGGCCTCTGTATCATCCTGCGCGTCCCCCTCAGCCGCATACTCTGATAGCACGCGTGCTCCAGGAGTGCTGTCATTCGATCGGCAATTACGCTGGCTCCACCAGCCGCATCGGCTGTGTCCGGTCGGTACGCCTTGGTCGGAAGCTGCCCCCCCGCGTGAGTCTCCTACAGAACAGAGGATAGCCTCCTGGTCGCTTCCTGTATAGGCGTCGCTGATACCCTATCTGGCCGACTGGGAAATCGAGGTGCTCACCAGAGTCAGGTCAATAAAAGACGCTGCTCCTGCTCTGACGAAGGTGTGCCTTACTCCGTCGTTTCAGCCGTTCAGCAGCACTACGTCCATTGAGGCAAACGCCTCCAGGACCACTTGTCCTCTGGCGTTGGTTGAGGAAGATCCCCATTCCTCTGCCCAGCCGTTGAAGTCGCCTCCGACTATCACCCTGGATTTCCCACGCATGTCGCCGGTGAGATCATCCAGTATCCTGCAGTACGCCCCTATCGTCAGGCTAGGCGCCAGGTAGCAGCTATAGATACAGTAGCCGGCTACCTCCGCCCTCACAAACCCGTCGGCTGCCCTGATGTTGGACCACGGCCGTCGCTCTTTTCCGCAGAGCCATAAGGCCGCCTTGCCGGTGCGATCTTTTACCCACTCCTCGCCCTCCCGCGTCCTGTAGGGCCGCCTGCAATGATTCAAATTGAGTTGAATCAACCGCATCTGGGCCTGTGGATCCCGCTACCGCTTTTCGAGGCTGGGCAGTCTCTGCCGCCAGCCTGGTGCCTGGTCTCCTTCCTTCCGGCCGCTGCGCAGATGAAGATGCTTCTTTGGTGCAGGATGCTGCCCTGTGTCCCTGCTTACCGCCCTTAATGTAGCATCCACTCCTGTCCACTGGGCTTTTGCAATGCACGGCAATGTGCCCTGTTTCCAGGCATCTGAAGCACCAGGGTGCCTCTGCTCTCTCCCGGATCCTACATATGGTCCAGCTTATCCGGATTTTGCCATGGTGGAGGACGGTATTGCCGAGGGAGACGGGCAAGCTGATCACCGCCGTCTAGGTTTCGGCGTAGCCACGGCGCATTCCACGCACTTTCACCCGTGCGGCGTCGAAGTTGAACTGGCCCGCAATCGCGGCGCAGACCTACTGCTTGGTTGTGATAGAGTCCATGCCGCGGATCTCCATTATGACCACTGAGTCATCCTCAGTTGTGGCACGCACATACGCCGAGTCGCCGAGCGCTTTCGCGATGCTCTCCTTCATGCTCTCCGCACTCTCGGCGCTGCCTTTGGCAACCTCAAGGAGTGTGTTGCCGTTGTTGGTTTGGCGAACCTTGGAGATGCAGCTTCCCAGCTCAGATAGCTGTTTGTCCCAAGGAGGGACCTTGTCACCAGAGCGAGTACCTCGCTGTAGGACATGCCCTTCGCCTGTACGATGACCGCATCAGGGCAGGCGCAGCGCGCCGTTTTCTGCTTCCAAGTCAGCCAGCCGTCCTCGTGGCTGCTACGGCTCTCGGGCTTCCGGGCCGGGCGCTAGCGGCCGCAGCTCCAGCGGCGTCCTGCTGAGGAACCTTGAGGGTCTTCGGCGGCGCCTTCGGGCCTTTGTGTGCTGTGCTGGACGGTGGAGGGGCCGGTACCGACGCCGGCAAGCCGGGGCCATCCGGCTGACTTAGCCTGCGCCATGGCTCTGTTTGGGCTGTAACATCCCTCCTCCTCACGGTGGTTGTCTGCAGCCCCTTGTCCGCTTTCTCCGCGCGTTTTGCGCAATTCGCAGTTGGAGCACTGGGTGGTGGCGCCCTGGCTCTCCTGCCCGCCCCCATCCCCTTTGATGGCGGCTCTGCTTGCCTCGAGGACACTCGAGTGGAGTGCCCTCATTTTGGCAAACATCTCCCTCGTCGAAACGGTGATGTGCCGCATGGTTTTGTCCATCATCTTGACAGACACCTCCTGCAGCAGCTTACCAAGCTCTCCTGCATCAGCTTACCAAGCTCTAGCAAGTCTGCCAGGCTGGTTTCATCCGCTGCCCTGCTCTTCTTGGCAGGCGTCACTCTCTGTGGAGAGTGACACAAGGTAAAATTTTGTGTGTGCAGTGCATCTAAACCGACAGCTACAAACTTGTGAAAAACAAATACCAAGGAATTTACAATAAAAGAAATAAAAAAGGCAGAGACATCCCGCACAGCCTAGTGAACAAAATAAATTTAAGAAAAAGCAGAGCCATTTCGCATAGCCTAGTGACCAAATTTAATAAAAAGGCAGAGCAACAAAAACAACAGCAGCAGAAAACAGATATAAGCATAAGAAATGTGAGTAGGCTTTTGTCTTTGGAATTCGCCGTTCAGTTTGCCATTACAGTGGTTACATTTATATTCGTTCCACTCGAAATAAAAATAAATAAATCGGGAATTATTATCATCTATTTCTTTCTTTTGATTGTGATGACGATACTATCTTAAATAATGAAAATTAATTACCAGATAAAATTTATACAATTTTTAATCATGAAAATTAGTTGCCAAACAAAATAAATAAATTGGAAATTATTATTATTCATTTTCTTCTTTTGATTGTGATGACGATACTATCCTAATTAAGGAAAATTAATTACCATACAATATTCAATCAAAAAACACGATACTATTTTTTATTCACGAAAATTAAGTGCCGAACAAAATAAAATCGGAAATAATTCGTCTTCTGAATATTTTTTCCCAGTCTCTATGCACTCTTACAGGAATTGGAGGGTGGGTAAGCAATAAGTCTCTTGAGAAAAAATACAATCACAGATTTAAGAATACGAAAACTCTCGAATATATCTCTTCAGACGAGGAAGTTTTGAGGAGTATAGGAAAAGAATGGAGAATCTAAGAAACGCAAAATCTGAGGCAGGGCAATCAACCAGCAGGGCAGCAAAAGACCAAACAGTGGTCATGCAAGAAATCCAGATCGCTGCTATGGAGGCCATAAATGAAGCACTCCAAAAGCAACACAAATTTTTCGAGGCGAAATTAGCCTGTGTTCAACACGAACTAGACTCTCTAAAGGTTGGGGACAACGCTCCAATAATAAAGACATACAAGGAAATTGAACTCGACCCAGAAATACAGAAAAACAGTCCCAGTATTTGATGGGAAGCAAGAAAATTATTTAGCCTGGAGACAAGCCAGCGCAGCCCACAAGGTCTTAAAAATACAAAGCCAGCAGTGGACACTACCAGGCAGTGGGGATAATAAAAAATAAAATAAACGGTCCAGCGGCCGCCGCCCTATCCTCCTTTAGCACAGTTTTCAAATTTCGACGCCATATTGGCACGGACAAAACTCCGACGCATGTAAATAAACAGGAACTGAGCCTGTCAAGACAGGGAGAAAAACCCCTTCTTAAATACTACGACGAAATAGAGAGGAAATTAACACTTCTTACAAATAAAACTATCATGACCCATGCCCATGACGAAGCTGCAGCGGCCGTCCTAAATGAACAGCACAGAGAAGACGTTTTGCATTCGTTTGTGTCTGGACTAAAAAAATCTCTAAAGATAGCCGTTTTCCCGGCGCAACCGCGAGATTTGCCATCAGCATTAGCGCTAGCGCGCAGGAAGCTGAATCGAGCAGTGAAAGATCTATCTTCGCGGCCAATTTTGCTCGACATTTAAACCAAGTAACCAGCGAAATGCCGATTGGAAAAACTACGAGCAAAACCAAAACTTAGGAGCGGTAAGAAAGAACCCTCATTTTGTCAGGACCAAAAAAGACTTTAACCATGGCGGTTCATTCCGACAAAAAAACACGTAATAACATAGGCAATAACCAAGTCCAGCCGGATGTCGACACATCCTCTTGTGACGACTGTCACGGGGTGGCCGCCGCCACAACATTGTAAATATATGTAAATAATAGTTTTTAAGTGTAAATAGTAGGTTAAGTTAGGTAGTTAGGGTAAGAATAGGGTTAAGAAGATGTAAAATATGGAGTCATGTAGGATGTAAGATAGGAGATAGGCGTTAGGGAATCACGGGGCCGGGCCCTCATCACCGGTCACACCGGACATGATGTCACAGGCAACATTTGCCGACGTCACGGGCAACATTGCCCGCAACATTTTCTTCAACATCGCCCGAAAATGCGTCCAGGAACGGGACGACAAAGCTGTGGGCCGAAACACGGATTCGGCCAATCAGCGATCGGCAGAGGAGGCCGGGGACAGCGATCGGGGCAGAGGCCCGCGACGCCAGCGTCGACAGAGATGCAAGTGCAAAACGGAATTTGCATGGGCCACCTGCCGCCCGGGAGCCAGAGCGAGATAGAAAGCTCACGTGACACAAGAATGTGCGGAATGCGGAACAGCGCGTACCATCGATCGTGGCAGCGCTGCTGCCAGGAATAGGCAGAATTAGGCCACACACGATGCGAACTAATTCACTCGCAATTAGACCAGCAGACGTGCCAGTACTAAGCCAGTAAATCAAAGCCCAGAATCTAACTACGACAAACCCGCAAACCATCATCAACGAACCAGGACGCGCACCAAGGACACCCAGGACCCCCATAACGATACGGATTAGACGACAAGACCAAGCCTCGCTCTCCAGGATTTGACATCGGGTGAGCCAACGCGCCTGGCGCCTTATAATAACAGCATAGCCAGGGTAGCAAGAGCCAGGGAAAACACAGAATAATTAACGAGCATCCAAGAAATTAGTAAATACGAAAATTCCCAAAATTATAAAAAAAAAACGAGTTAAGAAATGTTAGTAGAACAAGTGGCTACGTTTATTTTTCACCCTAACCAGCCTCTCATGCCCCACTGTGCCCCCTCCTCCCCGCCTCAGTCG